>PISX010011069.1:0-67016 GCA_004024625.1 Mellivora capensis | reverse complement strand
TAGGTATCTTATAGTTTTGGGTGCAATTGTAAATGGGATGGACTCCTTAATTTCTCTTTCTTCTGTCTTGTTGGTGTAGAGAAATGCAACTGATTTCTGTGCATTGATTTTATATCCTGACACTTTACTAAATTCCTGTACAAGTTCTAGCAGTTTTGGCGTGGAGTCTTTTGGGTTTTCCACATAGAGTATCATATCACCTGCAAAGAGTGAGAGTTTGACTTCTTCTTTGCCGATTTGGATGCCTTTAATTTCTTTTTGTTGTCTGATTGCTGAGGCTAGGTCTTCTAGTACTATGTTGAATAGCAGTGGTGATAATGGACATCCCTGCCGTGTTCCTGACCTTAACGGAAAAGCTTTCAGTTTTTCTCCATTGAGAATGATATTTGCGGTGGGTTTTTCATAGATGGCTTTGATAATATTGAGGTATGTGCCCTCTATCTCCTCCACTTTTCTTAGTTTTTATAATAAATAGATATTGGCTCTTTCTACATTTATTGAGAGGTTCATGTCAGTATATGTTTGCTATCTGTGTATTTGATGTTTTGTGAGCTTGGATATGTAGTTTGATGTCTATTAATTTTGCCAACTTCTCAGCCATTGTTTGTTCTGATACTTCTTTTGCAGTGTTCTTTTCCTTTCTACTCATGGTTCCCAAGGATTACAATTGCACTTGCTAGTATTTTTTATTCTCCTACATCTCTGTTTTATCATCTTTTTTTTTCCCTTTGTGTTTATTTTAGGTAATATTTATTGATCTATCTTTATGTTTAGTGATTCTTTCTTTCACTCTGTTCCTGGGTCTTTGAGTGGGGATTTCACAGTCATCTCAGTTGTAGATGTGAGCTCCTCATGTATTCTTTTCTGTCTCTGAAGAGAGTCAGTACTCCCCTCCATTTCAGCTACAGCAGGTTTTCCCTAAGCTCCAAGGGCAAGAAAGTTTGCTGCCCTTTAACCAACAGCTGAAAACGTATATTCCCCCATAAGAATGGAAGAGAAGAGTCTAGTTGAAATTTGTGCATTTGCAGCAGTGCCTACAGTCCCTCTTCTTTGGGTTTAATCCATGAGGAACACTTTTTCAGGACTCTTGCCAGTATTAATTTTTTTGTAAGCATCCAGTGAGGTTCATGGAGAAGAGCCAGCCCGTGGGGTTGAATTGAGCTTGTGTCTGTAGTTTCCGTGTGTTCTGTATTCTCTTGCTAGCCCATCATCAACCTTTTTTGATTCACTACAGTATTCCAGATGAATTTTTACTTGTGCCCACCAGCACTTAACCTAGGAAAACCATTGCCTACATCTGATCTGTATTTAGGAAAGCCTATCTTTCCTTAAATTTCAGGTTAGTTGGTCACTCAGTGAGTTTGGCTGTCTGATATGTTCAAGAAAAGTTGTGAATTGGCAGATTTTCTAGCATTATGTTATTGTTCCTGTGAGGGTAGGAGTGATCCTCTTTTCATCTAATCAAAATTCAAAGCAGAAACTTGCATGTATTGTTCAAACTTAAATGTATTCAATATCAATAATATGAAAAACAAAACATAGAACTAAATGAGAAATATGAATAAAAATAAACTCTGATAGTTCTCTAATATAATGAGTACTATTATTATTGGGATATATTCTTAGGACCCATTTTTAGAAGAAGAGTTTGAGCATCATGGTAAATTCATTTTAAAAAAATTGTACTTTCTAGTTTCTAAATTTTTGGCTTCTTTACCAACATCTTTCTACAGGTCTTTCTTACATTTTGCCATTGTTATTTTTCATTCACAGTTGACACCTTATTAATTTATTTCATTTTTTCCTATGTAGTCATCAAATTTTAGATATTTCTCATGTCAGCTGTGGCAAAATTTAGCAAGGTTTAATAATGTTATCATGATATTTTCGAATAAGGGGCTATTGCTTTATTATATAAATATCAAAGTAGTTAATGTCTACATATGAGAATAAACAGTTCTGAAATGTAAGTTCAACCTATTTGTAGATGTTTTCTGGGAAAATATGGCATAGCTACCCATCTGTTCTCAGAGGGTTATGATATTCCATAACACTGCTGTCTTAAATTTACCTTTATTTCAAATAGAACCCCAGTGTTAGTGTTCTTTTCTTTTTTGATGCAAATTAAATTAAAACCTAATGTGCCTTTTTCCTCTCTTTTAAAATTCATATATGGGAAAGAAGAGATCTACATCTGCTTGTAAATTTATCTCAAATAAATAATGGGGGGTAAGTTACTTTTACTAGTTAGTTTATCCAGCCTCCCCAGGAAGGTGAGGAAAGGTATAGATCAAGATCTCTTCAAGAAGGGATTCTTGGCCCTAGGCGTCTTTTTTTTTTTTTTTAAAACTGAATTTCCTGTAGTCATCTTGACATTGACTAGCTTTCTAGTCATTTTTGGGACCTGGCCTCCACTAGTACTACCACCCATACAATATACACTGCTTGCATTTTAGTGTGGCTCTCTGTCTCTCTTTTGGAGAAGAGCCTCTTTTTCTTACAGAGAACCATTGCCATGGAGAAGGCCAGTTCTCTGCAAGTTCGATCACTGATGCTTTAAGTCTGTTCGGGAAGCTGACGGAGTTCTCCAAGTAGTAGACAGAGTGAGAGAAGAACAACACCTTTTCTCCAGCAGCTCACTAGGATTTTCTGCTTTTCCCTTTCCATATTACAGTGTACAAGCAGAGTTCTAATTAAAGCTGCCCTACTTACTTACTGCAACAACAAACTACTATCTGTGTTACTTTGACGGGCTCTTATGCTTCCCTACTAGCTGGTAAGCTGCTGCCTATCTTTTAAAATGTAAATTGAATCTGCACTCCCCTGTTCCAAAAGCTTTAGAATAAAATCCGGAGGCTTGACCTATATGATCAGACCCTAGACCACCTTTCTAATCCTGTTACTTTTAAATGTCCCTTGCTTTCCCCTCTTCAGCTACAGTGAGGACAGGCTCCTCACTGTCTTTAGAACATATCATGTGGAGAAGCTTTGATTCTGCTCTTCTTTCTGCCTACCCCCTAAATATCCATTCAGTTAACTCCTTTTCTCTCTTATACGCCTCTGCCCAAATACTCTTGTTCAAATGTCTTTAATTCTCCTCTTCCTTTCCATCTTAACCTCATTTTCCCCCATCTTACCTCATTTTGCATTATTTTCCTTTATAAAACTTGCTGCTACCTGATACTATCACAATTTACTTGTTTTCTATTATCTTTCCCTCATAACTTAACGTGGGTTCTTTTAGAGGAGAGACTTCAGTTTATTCACTGTTGTTTCCAGGGAACTCTGGAAGTTTAGGTGTGGGGGTACTCATTAAGTATCTATTGAATGAGTGTAGGAATGGATGGATGAACAAATACCAGAGAAAAGAATTTCAGTGCATTAGGTTGATTATAAACTAGGGAGAAGTTTTGAGTTTGGTGTTTCCCTCAGGCAACCTACCACACTTTCCTACACAATGACCTACAACAGCAAATGAGATTCCATGTGAACTAGTTCCTTTCTCACAAGGTAAGCTTTTCTCCCCATGTTTGCTTACCTAATTCAGGCTACATTGGGGTATTCTGCCCATATCTTCCTACTGATGCCTTAAAATAAATCTGTGCTTCATCTAGATGAAATCTGATGAAGTCTGAGTGGGATCTTTGAGTGCTTCTCCAATTAACTCTCTTCTATCGTATTTGAAAGAAAATACAGTTGACAAATATTCTGGATATTTGCTATTGCTGAAGGTGTTTTTAATTTCAGTTAGTGTCTGGGAAGGGAGGTTTGTGTGCTTAGGACAATATTTTTATTATTCCCAGAAATTTGCCTATGTCATTATAGTAGGCAGAATAATGATCCCCAAAGATGTCCTTGAACCTGTGACTATGTTACCTCACATGGCAAAGATGATTTTATTGATGTAATTAAGGATTTTGACATGGGAAAATTGTCCTGTGTTATCTGGTAGGCCTAACAGGCATAAAGACCTTTGTAAAGTGAAAGAAGGAGTCAGGACAAGGATAATCAGAGGAAATGACAACAAGAGGAGAGGACCACAATCCTAGGAATGCAAGCAGCCTCTAGAAGTTGAAGAAGGAAAAACAATGGATTCCTCCAGGGCCTCTAGAAGGAACACAGTCTTGCCCGCACCTTAATTTTAGTTCATTGAAACCCATTTTAAATCCCTGGCCTCCAGAACTTTAAGATTAAAAAAAAATTGTATTAAGAGACTAAATTTGCAATAATTTGTTCTAGCACTGATAGGAAATAAATGTACATTTTGATACCAGATAGGGGGTACTGATGTGATAAATACCTAAAAATGTGGAAGCAACTTTGGAATACAGTAATGATTAGGGTCCTGAAGAATTTTGAGAAGCAGAATATAAATAGCCTATATTACCTTTAATAGATTATTAGAATTTTAAATCTTGACTCCTCTGCTAGTGAAGACTCAATGGGAAGTAAGGAGCATTGTAGAGAAAACCGATATTAAGAATACTTAAATTATCATGAATAGGCTGTTAGTAGAAATGTGGACACTCAAGGTACTATGGATGAGACTTCAGAAAGCAATGAGAAACATGGTATTGGAAACTAGAAGAAAGATAATTCTTGTCGTATAGGGGCAAAAAGCTTAGCTAAACTGTATTTTGTAGCTAAGTAGAAAGCAGAAGTTGAAAACAATGAACTTTGACATTTAGCTTAGGAGATTTCCAAGAAAGTGTTGAAAGTGTGTCCTATTTTCTTTCTTATTGCTTATAATAAACGAGATGAAAGAGACGAATTGATGGAACAACTGTTAAGCAAAAAGAAACCAAGACTTGATGATTTTGGAAATTCTCAGCCTCTTTAGATTCCCAAAGATTATAAAATTGGGAAATTTGCTTTCTGGAAAGCTTGCTCTGGGTAGAAAGCCAAGGGTGTGGCTGATGGTTTTTCTTTTTTCTTTCTTTTTTTTTTTTAAGATTTTATTTATTTATTTGACAGACAGAGATTACAAGTAGGCAAGAGAGGCAGACAGGGAGAGAGAGGAGGAAGCAGGCTCTGTGCGGAGCAGAGAGCCCGATGTGGGGCTCGATCCCAGGACCCTGGGATCATGACCTGAACCAAAAGCAGAGGCTTTAACCCACTGAGCCACCCAGGCGCCCCTGATGGTTTTTCTTTTGCTAGTGACTCAGAAAGAACAAAAAGACACTGTAGAATTCTGTCACACACAGAGCCCCTTGAAGAGATCAGGGATATGGTCATGGATCCCATTAGCCTCTCCAAAGGAGCCAAAAATAGGGATGTGATTACCTAGAAAGATCTGAGGTGGAGTCTCTGATCTAATGAAGTAAATTCTTGCCACACACACAGTAGATCTACAAGGTTTTTTTAGAATTTTATGCCAGCAGAAACACTGCTATTTGGTCTGAAAGAGCACAGAAAAGAGGACTGTCAGATGCCCAATGTTCTATAGATAAGGAATATGCTGATGGAACTACTGAGCTGCAGGGACTCCTGGGTGGCACAGTGGGTTGAGTGTCCAACTCTTGATTTCAGCTCAGGTCCTGATCTCAGGATCCTGGGATTGAGCCCTGTGTCTGGCTCCATGCTCAGTGTGGAGCTCAGTGAGCTCCATGCTCAGTCTCTCTCTCCCTCTCCCCTTCCACTAGTGCTTGTGCTCTCTCTCTCTCTCTCTCTCATAAATAAATAAATAAAATCTTAAAGATACCCCAAAACACAAAACACAGAACAGAACCACTGAGCTGCAAACATGTGAAGCCACAGACAGTGGAGAATTAGTCCCAGGTCTGGAAAAGGGTGATTGTTTGCCCAGCTGCATTTCAAAATTATGTGGGACTGGTCCCACCTTTTTTTCCCTTAGTGTTCTTTTTTGAATGATAATGTCTATAACTGTCATCTTATGTCCATCTCAGACTTTTGTTTTGGGAACATATGACTTATTTCTAGAGTTACACAGCATCCCAGATGGCAAGGAATGTGTCTCAGGATGGATTTTTTTTTACCCAGAGGCACACCCCACCTTGATTTAAATAAATTGCATGCTGGGATTGGGGACTTTTGAGCTGCTGAGATGTAGATGATCCTTGGGACACGGGGGTGATGCTGTAATGAGTTGAAATGTTTGGAATGGCATTTTGCACATGAGGGCATACATTTGGGAGGATCAAAGGGAGGATTGTGGTAGGCAGAATAATGGGTTCCCTAAGATGTTTATGTTCTAATTGGTGAATCTGTGAGCATTTGAGTTTACAGATAAATTGTATTTACTTACAACACTTCAGATACCAGTCATGATTATTAGGTACTGCTCTTTTGTCTGACCTTGCCGCAATGTCAGAGGTTCCCAAAACACCCCTCTTTTCCTCAGATTTCACAATTTGTTAGAATGGCTCACAGAACCCTGGAACTCTCTCCACTTATGTTTATCAGCTTATTATAAAAGATAAAACTCAGGAACAGCCAAGTGAAAAGGATGCATTGTGGAAGGAGCATCGACTTTCCAGGCTCCCAAGGGCATGTCACCCTCTCAGGGAGTCAAGGCGTGCATCATCTTGGAAGCAATCTGAATCCTGTTGTTTGGGGTTTTTATGGAGATTCTATTATGCAAGGATGATTGATTGAATCATTAACCATTGATGATTAACCTGATTTCCAGCCCCTCATCTCTCCTGAAGGTTTTGGGGCGGGACTGAAAGTTTCAACCCCCTAGACTGCTATGATGGTTCATTTCACACGTTCACTTGATTGGTCTAAGGGATACCCAGATAGCTGGTACGTTATTGCCGGGGGTTTCTGGAAGAGAGAAACATTTCATTCAGTAGAGTACAGACCTATTGCTAGCAATGTGAGTGGGCGTCATCCAAACTACTGAGGGCCAAAACAGAACAAAAAGCTTAATGAGGGGTGAATTCCCTCTTTCTCCCGCTTGAATGTCCATTTTTTCCTGACCTGGGACATTGAGGATCCTGGTTCTCAGGCCTTTGTACTCAAACTAAATAGTACCACCAGCTTTTTGAGTTCTCCAGCCTGCAGACGGCAAACTGTGGGACTTCTCAGCCTCTGTAACTGTGCGAACCGATTCCTGTAATAAATCTCCCTTTATATGCAGCTCTTCCTCAACTCGCTATGGGGTTATGTCCCAATAACTCATCTTAAGTTGAAAATACAATAAGTTGAAAATACATGTCATACGCTTACCCTACCAAACATTATTATTTAACCTAGCCTGCTTTAAATGTGCTCAGAACACTTACATGAGTCTACAATTAAGCAAAGCTCTGTAATACAAAACCCATTTTATAACAAAATATTGTGTATTTCATATAATTTATTGAGCACTGTCCTGGAAGTGAAAAACGGAATGGCTGTCGGTATTTACCTTTGTGATTGCTTGGCTAAGTGGGAACTGTGGCTTGCTCCTGCTAACCAAGATCAGCAGAGTACTGAACCACACATTGCTAGCCTGGGAAAAAAATCAAAATTCAAAATTTGAAGTATGGTCTCTACATAATGTGTGTCAGTTTTGCACCATCATAAAGTGAAAAGATTGTAAATCATAAATAAATAAATACATATTTATGTCACGTATATACTCTGTATATACTCTGTGTTTCTGGAGAACTCTGATACACATGCCTCAGTCTTTCTGGTCCCCTATCCTGAAGCTCTCTAGGGGCCTCAGGCTACCAGTCATCTCATTAGAAGAGCACCACAATCTTATAACTCTAAAGATTCCAAGGGTTGTGGGAACTGTGTGCCAAGAACTAAGGGCAAAGACCAAATATTTATTTTGTTTTTTATTTTTTTTTAATTTTTACAACATGACAAAATGGAATATGCAGATGTGAGCAAGTGAGGGATCTTGAGGCAGGGGAAGTGATTCTGGATTATCCGGGTGGGTCCAGTGTAATTATGTGGGTTCTTATCAGAAACGGAGATTGGAGAGATGTGTGAAAGAGGGAATGAGCCAAATGATGTGGGTAGCATCTAGAAGTTAAAAAGGCAAGAGTTAGGGTTTTCTTCCAGAGCCGTCCAGTCTGGTCTGTCCTTTGCAAACCTTTATCCCCAGGACTTGGCAAATCATGGTTTTTGCAGTCCCTTTCACTGACTTGGGTCCTGATTCAGGGTGAACCAGGCTCAGGATCCCTATGTTTATCACAGATTCAATTTGAATATCAGCAGAATAAATAGATATTCTTATAACCATATCTTATCTGTGGGATTAAGTCATCCTGAACATTAGGTTGTAATTAAATTAAGTCTGGATTTGTCTGATTTCTCTTGTCACTGGAAATTAGACTTGTAGTCAACTCCCTAGTGGCTTTGTTGGTGAACAACTCACTGAGTTAACATAGGAAATCCTTGTGTCACTTTCCTGTTTCGCACTTGAATCATTTTGCACTGATCTAGAATAAACTGAAAAATTCTTAATGGAGCCTTAAAAGCTTAAAGGATCTAGGTCCTACTGTCACTTCAACCTCATCTGGTTTCACTTTCTTGGTGGATTTTCACGTACCAACCACACTGCCTCTCTTCCTTTTTTTCTCATGTGCTAAGACCTCTCAACATGTAGCTTTTTTTCCCCTGGCTGGAATATCTTCTCCTCATTATTTTCTCTGGTTTACTCCTTTACCTTTCAATTTTCTGAGGAAAGCCTTCCCTTATTGTTCAAACATCAGAGCTAGTTATATTCTCTTTTTGTACCCCATGTTTTTCTTGGAGGCATTGATTCTAACTGTAATCAATCAATTATTCTATTTTATTGTTCTCATCCTCCATTTGATAAAGATACAGACTGTGTTTTAGTCTTTTATTTTCAGCAATTAGCAAAATATCTGGCACCTGGAAGCATTCAGTAAATATAGGTCATATATCTTTTCTTTGTGTCCTGTTTCTTTGAACTTAAAACTGGTCTGAGCCCAACCGAAGTAATGACACTTATTACTAAAAGATTGTGCCTTAGATTTCCTTTTTATCTCAAGACTTCAAATTCCTCTGTTAATTATTGCATCATGTTATCCCATTACAATAACCACTAAGCAATGCTCTCTTTTTATAATTAGAATTTGAAATGATAGAAGAAAATTGAAATAGAGGCAAAAAAAATCTTTGAAAGCTGTATGGGGAATGATCTAGCTTATGCAGTTTTAAAATATAGTTAAGTCATTCTTTGCTTCAGTAGTAATTATTTTCTTTTCTATATTTACCTAATGAATAAATGTACCTTTTTTCTACACAAAAGACTATTCTACACATAATGAATCTTTTATTTCAGCAATGGATTGAAAGGAGACATCTCTTAATTCCCCCTATGTAGCCAATTTATTTTTTAAATTTTATTTTATTTTTTTAAGATTTTATTTATGTATTTGACAGAGAGAGATTACAAGTAGGCCAAGAGGCAGGCAGAGAGAGAGGAAGGGAAGCAGGCTCCCAGTAGAGCAGAGAGCCCCATGTGGGGCTCCATCCCAGGACCCTAAGATCATGACCTGAGCCGAAGGCAGAGGCATCAACCCACTGAGCCACCCAGGCGCCCCCCGCCATGTAGCCAATTTTGTCATTACCTAATTATCTTAGGTATAATAAAAAAGGACTTTTATACCTTCTGCTATAATATCTTACATATGTACCATGTTTTCTCTATACCAAAAGTGTTATTTATTTTAATTTTTAAGTTTGTGTTTAAATTCCAGTTAGTTAACATACAGTGTAATACTGGTCTCAGGTGTACCATAGTGGGTCAACACTTCCATACAATACCCAGTGCTCTGCACAACAGGTGCGCTCCCTCCTCCCCATCACCTGTTCCCCAATAACCCCCAGCGCCTCCCCTCTGGTCACCATCAGTGTGTTCTCTATAGTCAAGATCCAAAAGTATATTTTAATAGTTATTTTTTTCCTCATTAAACTCTTGGCTTTTAGAGCTATGGTAAACATTTGAAATTAAGTTGAAAGACTCTTGGGATAAGCCAATTGTAATATCAAATCATATTTAATTAGATTAAATCTTTTGTGATAGTATGAGGAGCCCTCAGAAGCTGTTTGGTACAGGAAATCAACAAATTAGTAAACAATATCATTAAAAAAAGCTTTCTGAAAGAATGTCTTACTGGATCTGAAGCCAATTTTAACTGTGATGAAAGTAAACTTCCCTTGCCAACTGTTTCATTACTTAACTTGCCTTATAATTAAAATATATTTTTTATACTCAATCTACTCTTTCTCTACCACACATTCAGTTATTTTTATTTCTGTTACAAATCTAATAATAATAATCGGTATCTTTACTCTGTTCTAGATATTAATGGTAGTTTGGGAAAATTTTCATCACAATAACGTCACTGTTCTCCATCCAGTGGAAATTACTCTTGAGTTTCCTTCTTGTTTTGAAATCCAGCCATATAGTTTATCTCATTTCATTTCATACATAGCTTGCAAAGACAGACTGTATTTTTAATGATTTATGTATATTCATATTGTAATTTTCTTCTGATACTCAAGATATAATTTATGGCTCTGATTGAAGGGCAAATTCCAGTTAGTTATGCCTCAGGTGAAATAATGTAGACATTTGCTACTTTTCCACTGAGTTGAGATATCTTCTGGTATGTAAATAGAAGGGTCTGAATTCAAATATCTTACTTATTTTTTAAAATTAGCTAAGTTTACTTTATCATATAAGGGTATATCTTTAATAATTTTGCCCCTTTGGATGAAACCAAATCAAAAGAAGCAAACCAGAATGGGAGAGGGAGAAGTAAAATAGCTAACATTTATACCTCTGACTTACTTCTCAATTGTGAGAAAATCTCATAAGAGTTTGAAAGAGATTTTTTTTATTAATGCCTTCTCTTGATTTATAGTTCTAACAAGCTCAAGGAATTTTTCCACATGGCAGCAGTATGCTGTGTGGTTTTTAAAACTCCAAGTGAAAAACCACAAGCCCCTGGAAAAAGGGACTCTGGATTTTAATAGAATCACACCCGAGGGTATTCATTCATGAAACTTTTACTAATTCTTAAATTGTTTTCAAGGGATGTTGATTGGTGATATGTTCCCTTTCTAATCACTGCTGACCACACCATTAATACGTAACTGATCTTCCCCCAAGTTATAGTCAGTTGGCACCAACTAGTGTCTATCTGTACATAGTAAACAATGAAGACATAGTCTGCACAAATTAATGATTTCTGAATGACTTTTATACACAAATTCTATTAATATCACCAGCAACCAGAATGTATTTTTCCTTTTTTTTCTGCCTGATATATAAAATTATGGGTTACTTCTTCTTAAGTAAACTGGCAGCAGTGCTCCCAAATGCACGGTTTTGGGAAGAATTAAGAATTATCTTTCAGATTTGCGTGATACCTCCACTCTTCTGGTGCTGATTGAAACCAAAAAGAGAGGAGCAGAGTCCCTTCCCTGGAAGGTGGCCATCTTGTTTGTCCTTATTTAGCTTTTTGCCTCATCTGTGTCCCCAAGCAGCCCCTGTGGAACTCACCGAAATCTTTGCACTAAATCCTTCAACTGCTGGGCTTGGTTTAGTCTCAATTTTGCGACAGGATCTGACGCAAAAGTATAAAGAGCTTTTGAGTGGTTAGAATTTTTATTTCAACATTAATCTGAATTTTAAATTTAATATATAAAAGGTAAGTTCCAAACTGTGGAAAGTAAAATTGTTTCTAATTATTGAGGTTTGTAAAACATTGAAATTTATTCTTATATGTAAAAGTAAGAAGGGATATTATTTTATATATTCTGCTCTATACTCTAATATTTCAGTGGAGGATGCAGGTCTTCCTGAATGTCTCTTTAATCTGGTCTGAGGTTGAAAAATATTCAAGGAAATTGGATATTGAAGGTTGAGGAAAGGCATTTTACAAGAAGCTCTGCATCTGTGTCTTTTGGACACTCCTTGGCACAGAGCACAGAACTATGGACTTTTGACAAGCACCAGCTGAAGAATTTATTAAATGTATGATGCCAGACTATATGGAAATTTAGAAAACAGTTCTTTCTTTTTCATTTAGTCTTCTAAATTTGTAATCAGCAGCTTTTAAATGATGTCTAATTTGGTTTGTGGCATTTTTAAAGTTTCAATACAGTAAAAGGATTGTGAGTATCTTTAGTTGTAAACATGACAAGTATAGACTTCTTGAATTCAGCAAAATGTGGACGTAATGGGACAATAAATTACTACTAAATGGCTGGATTTTAAAAAAAGAGCACACACACAAACAAAACGAAGCCCTGCATTGCAGAATCCTACTGTGATCTCTTCTTTTTTCTTTCCTTTCTTTTTTTGAATAATATATGTGCAATCATTCTCCCCAGAACTATCACAGCTTGAGTTGAAATAATCGCTCTAATTTGTATGGCAAAAAAAGCACCCTTATTTGTGCTGATAAAATGCAACTCATGGCAACTCCAATCCTGTGGTTTTAATGTGATTTAAAAAGCTGTCTGCAATAAAGGAATGTATTAGAGATGCTAAAAGCTGATAAGATTTTGTTTTTGTTAAGTTTTGGAATAATTTAGCGGATGGAGTAAAATGGGTGCTAGATTTTCTGATAAGTAATTTTCCATTCACCTAAATTTATTTGCAGATCCAGAAAACTTGTTTTGCAAAGACTCACGAATGCATGGAGTACTCATGGCCTCCTGCCGCCATGTGTTGGATGAAATTGGTTGGCATGAACCTCTTACAAATGGCAGTACAAAGTTGTCAAAAGATGGCACATAAAGAACCTGGTTTGTTTGATTATAGTGAAATATTTCTGGGTGGCCTAATTCACCTGTTTCAAGGACATGTGTAGAATAGAAACCATGAAGGGGGTTTATTTCCCAGACACTAACATCTATACTAAACCCCAGAAATAACAGCTTAAGCAAATCTGGAATTTCAAGGTCTAGGGGACTTTGACATGCATAAGTCCTTGTATTCTCCTAGAAGCCCTTTAAGTCAGGGACGGCACTTAAGATGTTCAGGGCTTTGAAAAGTCAAATTGTTCTAATCATCTAACAAAGTTCTGTCCTGATAGCAACATTCAACGATTTCTATTTCACCACCTCCTCCCACTGGCTTACCCTATCCCTCCTACAGTAATTTCCCCCATATCCCTCAGCTCCTACAACATTAGTGCCATCTACCTACTTTTATGCATATTGCTGATTCTCTGTCTTTCCTACCAGATTATAAGCACACACAAAGGACCTGGGCCCTTTTGGATGCCCTAGCTGACCCCAGCCCCATATGACAACTGCTGTTGCTCCAAGCACCAGAGCTGACTTGTAACGTGGGATCTTTCACTAGATAGCGTTGCAAATATACAAGTATTTAGAAGTAACTTTTTGTTTTTCTGATTAAAAAATATGTTTTAAAAAACTAATGAAAGGCAAAAACATAGTAAAAATAAAAATGAATAGTAATAATAAACCTCTAATTAAAAAAATACTTAAGCATGGTTAACACACAATGCTACATTAGTTTCAGGTAAACAACAGAAGATTCAGCTTCTCTGTAAGTTATAATATGCTCACTGCAAGTGTAGCTGTCCTCCATCACCATCCAACCCTATCATAATACCATTGACTATCTTCCCTATACTGTACCTTTTATGCTCATGGCTTATTCATTCCATAACTGACAGCCTCTATCTCCCACTATTACTTCATCCTTTTTGCTCATCCCCCATCTCACCTCCCCCTCTGGCATCCATCAATTTGTTTTTTGTATTTATCCACCCAATTCTACTTTTTGTTTATTTATTTATTCCTTTGTAAAACCCCTAACCTTACTTCAGACATTTGAGAGGAAACATGATTAACATTTGGTGACATACACAAGATAGTTGAGATTATACTAACTATTCCCCTACTTTGGAGAAATATTATTAAAATATTATTCCTGAATCTTTTAAAAAATATACATTTTTAAATATTTTACTTATTTGAGAGACAGAGAGCACACATGAGCGGGGTGGGGGTCAGGGGGCAAAGGGAGAGGGAGAGGCAGACTCCCTGCTGCATGGGGAGCCTGACATGGGGCTCAATCTCAGGACCCTGAGGTCATGATCTGAGCCAAAGTCAGACACTTAATCAACTGAGCCCCCCAGGAACCCCTACTACCTGAATTTTCAACTATTTATTTCCTTAGGGTAGATTCCTCAGAATAATTATACAATAATTTCTCAAACACTTTTGACACTTGCAATGTACTTAAAAATTTTCATCTAATTACTGTTTTAGTTGCATCCCACATGCTTAAATATGAACTATTTTTATTGAGATCAAAATATTCTCTAATTTCCCTTTTGATTTCTTATTTTACTCATGTGCTTTTTAAAAAATATTTTATTTATTTGACAGAGAGAGTGTGCACAAGCAGGGGAAGCTGCAGGCAGAGAGAGAAGGAGAATCAGACTCCCTGCTGAACAAGGAGCCCAATGCGGGGCTCAATCCCAAGACCCTGAGATCATGACATGATTTGAAGGCAGATGTGTAACCTACCGAGGCACCCAGGTGCCCCTAATACTGTGTTATTTGAAGTACAGTTCTTTGTTTCCAAACACATAAGGATTTTTAGCTTCATTGCACCGTAGTCAGAGAACATGCTTTAAATTCTAGAAGTTGTTGAGAATTGTTTTATGTCTTAGCATATGGTGAATATTTAAATGTGTACATATTTGGATAAATACGTATAAATTAGTGCAGTTGCTATATACACAGATAATTCCTATATGCACAAATTAAGTTAAGCTTGTCTATCATATTTTTCAGTACTTTAAATTGCTGATTAGTATTGCTTGTTCAATTGATTAAGAAAGACTCATGATTTCCAACTATGAATATAGATATGTTATTTTCTCCTTTAATTCTACCAAGTTTTGCTTTACTATTTAAAGGGTAGATTAATAGATGCATAGGCATTTAGAATTGTTTTGTCTTCCGACAGGGCCAGGACCAGGATGAATCAATTGAGGTGCTTAGGGTGCATCATTTTAGGGAGGTTCTCTTGCTCAGAGTTATACAAGTGCAGGATTGGCACCAGAGATTGGGTCCTTTAAATGATGGGCCAATGCCTCACTTGCCTCACCTTGTCTCCGCCTAGTCTTCTAGTAAATTGAAATGTCATCATTATGATGTTCTTTTGCTCCTCTATCTACTGTTATCATTTTCTTTCCTTAAAGGCCTTTTGATTTCTTTTATTTTGTCTTTTAAATTTCTCTCTTCTTTTATTTTAGGTGTGTTCTATAAAGTAAAGCTTTGCTTTCTGAAAGTTTTGCTTTCCATCTGACAAATCTTTGACTTTTAACTGGAGTACAAAAATCATTAATGGTCAATATATCCCCTCATGATTTGGGTCTCAATTGACCCTCTTATTATTGGTTTTCTTTTTTTTTTTTTTTAAGATTTTATTTATTTGACAGAGACACAGTGAGAGAGGGAACACAATCAGGGGGAGTGGAAGAGGGAGAAGCAGGCTTCCCACTGAGCAGAGAGCCCGATGCGGGGCTCGATCCCAGGACCCTGGGATCATGACCTGAGCCGAAGGCAGACGCTTAACGACTGAGCCACCCAGGCGCCCCTATTATTGGTTTTCTATTTATGTCATTTGATCTGTCTTCTCATTTCTTTCCTTTTTTGTCTTCATTTGTATTTTTAAGTCATTCTATTTCCTCCCTTAACTAGCTTTGTAGTTGCATTATTAGTTTTAGTTGCTCTTTTGAAGTATGTAACATGTCTCTTTCTCCACCTGCTTTCAGACTTTTCTTTTGACTTTGTTTTTCACCATTAGATGTGTTTTTTAAAAAAAAAATTACCCTGCATGTTGTTGAATATGTAGTATGATATCCTTTTCTATCTTTTCAGTTATTGCTTCTGCTCCAATCTCACTCCTCAGACTCCAAGACTCCAATTTATATGTGTTATGTGTGTTAGAACTTTTCTGTATTTTTCGCCATTTGTTTCTCTGTGTTTTATTCTGGAACTTAGATGAAGAACTTAGATGAAGAGTTGATGTGCACACTTTGAAAACTGCTCTCCTATGGTGCTACCCTAGAAAATAAACAGCTCTCCTTTCTTAGGGTTCTGAAACCTAATGGTTTTTCTTCTTGGCCCCATGAGTCTTGGGAACACAATGTTCATTTTCTTACCTTCTGGATGAGAGCTTCCATTATGCTGAGCAGATTCTGCTATGAAAACACAAAAACAAAGTTTTATTTCTCTGGATATTTTTCTTCTTGAATCTCAACTACATAATACCTCACCATCTCTTTAATTCTATCAGTTTTACATATGTTTAATTATTTTCTTTCCCTTGTCCAGTGGTTCTTTTGGGGAGGCTGATTCAAATTCCCTGTTCTGACAATACTGATAGTGGATCTCCATCCATTTCATTTTGAAGTAAAATTTGGCTGTCCTCTCGAAAGCAAGGCTAATCTGAAAGTTAAAATGTGATTATTTTTAAATGTCTTATTTAGACCTTTAAAATATGCACAGCTTTGTAAAACAGAATTTTCATTTTGGACATTTGTGTAATGAAGGGTACACATCATCTCCATAGTTAAATTTGTCGGTAAATAAAAATGATTTAATTTTCTCCATTGGGCAATTTTTGTGATCTGCCAAAAATACAGAATAAACAAACAAAACTCTCTTGAATATTAATTTTTAAAGATAGCACAGAGTTTGATGATATATGGAGAGATGCCACCTATTTTTGTTTCAATAAAACTTCCACATATTTTCCCAGACCAGTGAAAGTGACTTCCTCAGAGGTCATTAGATTGTTCCTCAGATACACATTATTACCTTCATCTACCTAAGGACTGCTTTCACTTCCTTGTCATAGATGCCGCTCAGATTCTGATGAAAGCTCTGAATATTTTTCTAAAAAATTAAATAAATAACAAGAAAAGAAAGAAAGAAAGAAAAAAGAAAACAAAACCAAAAACCAAAAAACAAACAAATAAACAAAAAAGGATTATAACCAAAAATATAAATATAGCTTCAGGAATTCAGAGGATAAGGCCTATTCATGGACACCAGGTTAAAAATTCCTGACCTGGTTTTAATAGTCTGAGAAAAACTCCTTTTCCATCCAAATTTTAAAAATATTTTTATTCACCTAATTGGGAGAATCCAACTGTATATGTGCACACACATACTCTACGTATTCATATGTTGAGAAGCATTGCTTGAATTTCTTTTAACTTGGTGATTGATGTAAATCCAGTCAAGTGGTTTGAAACTGGCTATGCAGAAACTCACTTTCATAAACAAACAAACAAGATACATATATATGAGCAAAACAAATGCTGAAGAGTATCCATTTTTATAAGGTTATGATTAGTAATAACTACTTTAAAAATTATATACATATCTGAAAATTTATTTAAAAACTTTCTGTGAATTCTTAAGTTAATTCTTAAGGTTTTAATTTTCTTTTTGTATGGCCTTTTTGTATGTATACATCACTACTACTCCATACCACTTTATATGACCAAGGTTTATATTTATATAGCATGGGCAAGGTTAAGTCTAAAAAAAATGATTTTAAATATTACCTTTATTTCATTACCTTGCAAATTTATTTAAAAATGTTTTCCTGCTGAGAAACAACTAAAATGGAAAATTTTACACATATAACAGAAAGATATAAACCTTTTTAGAAGAGTTTCTACCATGGTGCCTAAAAAAATCAGGAAAGTGATACCCTAATATAGCTAAATTGTATTAATGTTTGCTATTTTTAGTTCTCTCAAGATTGAAAGACTTTAATTCTAAGCTGATAAAAAATGCTAGTTAATTATGGAATAGCTGAAATACAGAAAGCCTTATTAATTTAGAGTCCATTAATACAGTATTTGAGATAATTTGAATAGCAAGAGTGCTATTTATGCAATTTACGGATAAATAATTTTCACAAGTAAGTTAAGTATAAAGATTTTATAGGGACTATTTACTATTCTAAGAGAAGGAATTTTTAGTCACATTAACAACATCAATTTGCTGAGTTAATTCAGAGAGATTTTTATCTGTACATTACTGAAGATCCATTAGGTCCTCTGCTCTCCCACACTTTATTACCCTAGTTCATTACGCCTTCTACATGTAATAGAAAGGCTCTTATTTTTAATATTCTAGAATTTCTTCCTTTCTTCATGTAGAGAAACCATGCACCTATTTACCTCAATGAATGTGCAACCCAGTCTTCTATATGAATTGCATTAGAGAATCTAACATTAGATTTAAAGCCAAATAAAGTGACATATGACCAAAAATAGTCAAGTAAATGAAAAGAAGTAAATAAAGGCACACTTACAGTTATATGTCATCATGTGGAAACTAATTCATAAAGTAAATCAAAATCATTAGCTAATCTAATTAGGTAAACACAGAATCTATCTCAGCTCTATTTACTTACATAAATAAGAAAAGCTGGAGAAAGCTAAGTGAGTTGAGGGTTGAGGCTTGCTGGGCTATACTGGATTCCCTTTTCAGTTATCATCATTTTTTAAAAAGATTTTACTTATTTATTTGACAGAGAGACAGAGAGAGCACAAGCAGGGAGAGTGGCAGGCAGAATTCAGGGAGAAGTAGGCTCCCTGCCTGACATGGGGCTGTATCCCAGGACCCTGAGATCATGACCTGAGCCAAAGGCAGATGCTTGATGGACCAAGCCACCCAAGTGCCCCTTTTAAGCCATTATCAAGGAGTTTTAAATCTCATCTACCCATGACATTTATGTAATCAACTAACTACATAAAAATATATGGATCATTGTAGTTTTAGGCAATGTAAAAAGACCAGTTTAAAAAAAGAGCAAACTAAGAATAAGAAAGGAAGAAATAAGGCAACTACTTAAAAAATAGTATAATTATCCACAAAGAAAAACTTTAAAAAGTATAAGCATATTAAAACTCATCATAACTTTTATCAGCCTAGGAGGATAATAGGTCAACACAAAATAAAAAGTGTTTATATATGTATATATATATATATATATATAATCACCAGTAAGTGGCAGATTAAAATGTTCAATTATAAAATAAAATTATAAAGTAATTAGGGATAATTAAAATTTGGCAATAAATATATTCATATATATAAAGGACATAAAAGAATATATTTTTAATTTTAAAAAAATATTTTATTTATTAATTTGAAAGAGAGAGAGAGAAGGCAGGGAGATAGAAAGAGGAAGAGGCAGAGAATCCCAAGCAGACTCTGTGCTCAGGGCAGAGCCTGACATGGGGCTCGATCTCACAATCCTGAGATCAGGAGCTGAGCTGAAATCACAAGTCAGATGCCTAACTGATTGAGCCACCCAGGTGCCCTCACATAAGAATATCTTACAAAATGAGGAGAACAGCTATTTTTCTATACAGGGAAACTCTATAATAAAATATAATAAAGTTTATTATATATATAATAATATAATAAAGTTTATTATATATATATTATAAATAATATTAGAATTAGAATATCCATTGGACTAGTATTTAATTTAAAGTTTTATTTGGGTACCCAAATAAAACTTTAAACTAAATACTAGTCCAATGGATATTCTAATTCTAATATTATTTATTGCTTATGCTTACATAGTCACATTGTTTTTATTCACTAATTAACAGCATCCCCCCAAATTTTATTTAAGACATTGTATATGCTAGTCACTTCTCTGCATGGAAAGGACATTGTTAATGAGATACAAAATGTTCTTGCTTTTACAGGAATGTTTTCTCTGGAGATAAACATCAACTGTGAAAAAATAAGCCAGAAAACAGACAAGAAAGTAACCAGATGTGGCAAGTGCTACATCAGGAACCACCATTTTATGATGTGCTAGAAACTGGGGTTGCTTTCAGCTGGGGAAATCAGAGGGATCTGTAGGTACTCATCTCCTTGGTGAGATGGTATAAGATTTGTCACTTGGAATTCAAGTCATGCATATTCCACACATAATCATAGGGGATAGTTAAGAATGGGGATGTATTTTGAGGATCAACAGATCTTGTTGATCATGTGGATCATTAGGAAAAGAGAGAAATCAAGGAGGGCTCCTAGAGTTTTGTCTTGTGACAACGGGTGTCTAGTGCCTACCTAGACTGAGTCCTCCATTTAATATGAAAACATCTACCTACATGCCCCTGCAGGTACAGCCTCATTACTTTTGTCCCCATTGCAAAGAGCTTCTAGAAGAAGTTACTTGTACTTGCTCTCAATATAGTCTCTTGAACCAGGCTATGTCTCCATGGGCGCTGTGGTGGCTATGGTGAGGAGAGTCCTCTCCAGTGCCAAATCCAAAGGTCAATTCTCACTTATCAACAATGGACACAGTTGGATACATCTTCCTTCCAGAAACTTTTTCAGTTGGTTTTCAAAATGTGACTGATCTGGTTTTCTCTCATCACACTGACGCTGAGAAGGGAAAGTCTGTAAAGGGTTCTAAAATATGGGAAGCAGAACCATGTGCTGGAGACAGATTCTTGAAAAAAAAATGTGTACACATATAATAATTTGGATAGTGAGTAGGTTTGGGAGGATGATACATTTTTTTTTGTCCTTTATATTTTTACGGAATGTTTATAGCTCAGAATACGGTCTGTCTTGGTGAATGTTCCATGTGACCATGAAAGAATGTATATTCTGCTCTTGTTGGGTAAAGTTATTTACAGTTGATTGATGGAGTTGTGAAGTTAAACTGTGTTCTTACTGATTTTCTGCTTCTGGGATATGTTCATTTCTGATATAAGGGTATTGAAGTCTCCACAATAACAGTGGAT
This sequence comes from Mellivora capensis, assembly GCA_004024625.1. NCBI lineage: Eukaryota > Metazoa > Chordata > Mammalia > Carnivora > Mustelidae > Mellivora > Mellivora capensis. Next base: position 46,230 of record PISX010011069.1, on the reverse strand, counting down.
TCATCTCTATCTCCTTACGTTGTACCAGATTTTACCTCATGTATTATGATGCTGTGAGTTAGTTACTTACATATTAAGGACTGCATGTCTTTTTGGAGTATTGGCCATTTTATCATTATGCAATGACACTCTTTATCCCTGATAACTTAATTTGCTTTGAAGTCTGCTGTGGCTGAGAATAATGTAACTCATGTTTTCTTTTGACTAGTTTTAGCATGGTGTATCTTTCTTCATTTACTGCCTTTAATCTATATGTATCTTTATATTTACAGTGGGTTTCTTATAGACAAGTTGGAGTTAGGTCTTAGTTTTTGATCTGCCTGAAAACCTCTCTCTTTTGATTAGTGCAATTAGACCACTGGTTTTCAAAGTGGTAATTGATATAATTTGAATAATAACTACCATATTTGTTACTGTACTATATCTATTTTTTAACATTGCTTGTTATTTCTATTTTTGTCTTCCACTCTATTTCTGTCTTTTGGGTTTTTTTTAAGATTATTTATTTATTTGACATAGAGAGAAATCACAAGTAGGCAGAAGTAGGCAGAGAGGCAGGCAGATAGAGAGGGAGAAGTAGGCTCCCTGCTAAGCAGAGATCCTGATGTGGGGCTTGATCCCAGGACCCTGGGATCATGAGCTGAGCTGAAGGCAGAAGCTTGACACTGAGCCATCCAGGCGCGCCAGCCTTTTGTGGTTTTAGGTTAGTATTTTATACGATTCCATTTTCTTTCCTTTCTTTATATATCAGTTATACTACTCTTTTTTTCCTCTTTTTTTCTTAGTGATTACTCCAGAGTTTGCAATATATATTTAAAATGGATCAAAATTCACTTTTATTTTTAAAGATTTTATTTATTTATTTATTTGAGAGAGAGCGAGCGAACATGAGCAGGGAGAAGTTCAGAGCGAGAAGCAACTCCCATGGTGCTGGGAGCTGGATGTGGGACTTGATATTGGGACTTGGGGATCATGACCTGAGCCAGAGGCAGTCGCCTAACCAACTGAACCACCCAGGTGCCCCAAAATTCACTTTCAAATAACATTATACTGCTGCTTCATGAGTAATGTAAGTTCTTTCTAATAATAAATAATCCTAACTCCTCTTTCTTGTCCCTTGTGTCATTGTTTTTATTCATTTCACTTATAGGGAAGCATATATGTATATACATAAACATACATAATGAAATATATTCTTGACATTAGTACTTTGAACAAACTGTTACTTATTAAATCAATTAATAATAAGAACAGCATATTTTTAAAAATTTTACCTTCACTTATTCTCCCTTCCCTTCCCTCCCCTCCCTTCCCTTCTTTTTTCCCATAGATCTGAGCTCCTTCTCTGTAATGAACTTATTTTAATATTTCTTTCAAGGCAGTTCCATTGACAAGAAATTCTCTCTCTCTCTCTTTTTGTGGAAGAGCAGGGAGACAAGTCAGTTTATTGGCTCCTGAGCACCCTCCAAATTCTCTCAATTTTTTTTTTCTTATCTGAATGTCTTTATTACTCCCTCAATTTTTAGGCCTTATTTCACAAGATACAGAGTTCTCAGTCAATGTGTATTTTTGCTTGTTTTTTGTTTTGTCCCCCGCCCTCTTAACACTTTAAATATTTCTTTCTATTCTCTTCTTGCTTGCAATAATTTCTGAAGAAAAGTCAGGTATAATTCTCATCTTTGCTTTTCTATAGTTTTAATCCTCTGACTTATTTCAGATTTTTAAATCTTTGATCTTCCTTAGTTTGAAGACGATATGCCTAAGTGTTTTTTTTTTTTTAAGCATTTATGCTGCTTGGTGTTTTCTGAGCTTTGTGATATGTGGTTTACTGTCTGATGTTATTTTGGGAACATCTCATAATAGATGGGAATCTATTATTTTGGGAAATTCTCACAATATTGTTTCATATGTTTTTTTCTGTTCTTTTCCTTCTTGTATTCCTATTACTTTATCCATTGGGGCCCTTAGTATATTAATCATGGTTGTTTCAAATTTTCAGTCTGATGTTGAGGGAAGGGAAGCTTTCTGTAGCTTGATTATTATTATACTATGAGCTACTATTATTATTATTACTCCAGTTCTCAGTATTTTAGTGAGCCTATACCTCTGGGATGTGAACTCCAGATGTGTTTCTCAGATTCTTCTTCCCCCCTTAGGTGGGACAGGATGGTTAGAGTGGGCTACTGTTCACTATTTTCTTTCTGTTCCATGGAAGGCTAAAGCTGGCTATGATATTTTTCTTCCCTCAGGTCAGTGAGGCTCTGATAAAACCCCAGCAGGTGGAATAGTTTCTCCTAAGGGTGTCTTTATTAAGAAGAATAGAATGTGGGGTGCCAGGGTGGCTTGGTTGGTAAGCATCTGCCTTTGACTCAGGCCATGATCCCAGCATCCTGGGATTGAACACTGTGTCTGGTGGGGAGTATGCTTCTCCCTCTCCCTCTGCTCCCCTCACTACTCTGTGTGCTTTCTTTCTCTCTCTCTCTCTCTCAGATAAATAAATAAAATCTTCATTCATCTGTTGAAGGGCATCTTGGCTCCTTCCACAGTTTGGCTATTGTGGATATTGGTGTTATGAACACTGGGGTGCATGTGCACCTTCTATTCACTACGTCTCTTTGGGGTAAATATCTAGTAGTGCAATTGCTGGATCATACGGTAGCTCTATTTTTAATGTCTTGAGGAACGTTATTATTTTCCATATTATTTTCCAGAGTGGCTATGCCAGCTTGCATTCCCACCAAGAGTCTAAGAATGTTCCCTTTTCTCCACATCCTCACCAACACTTGGTGTTTCCTGTCTTGTTAATTTTTGCCATTCTCACTGGTGTCAGGTGCTATCTCATTGTGGTTTTGATATGTATTTCCCTGATGGCTAGCGATGTTGAACATTTTTTCATGTGTCTGTTAATTTTTCATATGTCTTCATTGGAGAAGTGTCTGTTCATGTCTTCTGCCCATTTATGGACTAGATTATTTGTTTTTTTTGGTGTTGAGTTTGAGAAGTTCTTTATGGATGTTGGATACCAGCCCTTCATCTGTAATGTCATTTGCAGATATCTTGTCCCATTCTGTGGATTGCCTCTTAGTTTTGTTGACTGTTTCCCTTGTTGTGCAAAAACTTTTTATCTTGATGAAGTCCCAAAAGTTCACTTTTGCTTTTGTTTCCCTTGCCTTTAGAGACATGTCTTGAAAAAGGTCACTGTGGTTCATATATATAATGGAATATTACTCAGCAGTAAGAAAGAATGAATACCCACCATTTGCATCAACATGGATGCTAGGTGAAGTAAGTCAAGCAGAGAAAGAAAATTATTATACAGTTTTACTCATACGTGGAACAAGGAATAACATGGAAGACCACAGGGGAAGGGAGGGAAAAATGAATGGGAAGAAATCAGACAAGGAGACAAACCATCAGTCTCTGGACTCTGGGAGCCAAAATGAGGGTTGCAGAAGAAAGGGGAGATGAAGGAATGGGGTAACCAGGTGATGGGTATTAAGGAGGGCACGTGGATGATGAACACTGGATGTTATATGCAACTAATGAATCATTGAATACTACATCAAAATCTAATGATGTACTATATGCTGATTAACTGAACATAATAAAAATAAATAAAATAATACTTATAAAAATAAAGAAACCCATTATTATTTTACCTTATAATAAAAACAAACAAACAAATAATAAATAAATAAACAAATAAGTAAATAAATAAAATCTTTAAAAAAAGAACAGAAAGCTCTGGCATATTTCAAAATGATTCTTTTCCCTGCACACTGCTGGAAGCACAGGGGGATTTTCCTGTAATCTTCACTGTGAGAACCTGACTAAGCTCTTGGAAGTAGAACTCACAAAAGTGTGGGGGTGCCCCTATGACTGGGTCCCCATGAAGTTTTTAACTCTCATACTTAACCATTCTAAGCTACTAACAATTAGTCTACTACAGTTCAGGTTTTCCTACTGTAGCACTGGTTCCTGTTGAGATTTAGTTTGTAAATTTCTGCTCTGGTAACTTGTGATTCTCTGCATTCACCTGTTGTTCTCCCCAATCTTGGGGATATCAGTTTACCCTGTGACCTCATTTCTCTTATGGATCTAAGAATTGTTTATTGTTTCAGTTTGTTCAGCCTTTTACTACTTATGGATAAAACATACTGGTGATTTCCAAGTTCCTTATCTGTGGAACCAGAGGCCCATTTTTTTTTAAATTTCCTTACAAAAAGTGGTGTCATGTTCCCAGATTTGTTATTCATGTGCAATAAAATCATAAAGCTTTTTTTTTTCCAAAAAATGTTACAGATTTTTTCTTTAGTAACTATAGGATGCAATGGCTTAATCTCATGATAAACAGAAATCATCAATACTTCCAAGTAATAATGGCTAAATGAATGATAACTAAGTAATAATAACACCAATAATAATAATAATAGCTAAAAGGTTTTAACCTAGTAATGCAAGAATGTTAATATAAAAGCACTTAGAAAAAAATATAAAACACTTAGAAATACCAAATCACAAATAATTTGTAAAGACTCTTTTTAAAAAAATATTTTATTTATTTATTTGACAGATAGAGATCACAAGTAGGCAGAGAGAGACAGGGAAGCAGGCTCCCCACTGAGCAGAGAGCCTGATGCATGGCTTGATCCCAGGACCCTGAGATCATGACCTGAGCCAAAGGCAGAGGCTTAACCCACTGAGCCACCCTGGCACCCCAAGACTTTTTTTCTGATGTGGGAACATTTGGTATATATTCCTATTAAACCTAGTTAAATAGAAAAGAAGAAGTAGTTGCTCAATGTAACAAAGGTATTATATCTAAAACCTAAATTCAACATACATATTTTATAGGAATGATAGGGAAAAAAGAGTAAAGATACATTAATTTTGGATAAAACAAATCATAAATTTAAGATTATTATAAAAATGATCTTAACATGTGGGGAAAATTTGATTTACCATGTGGTATAATATTGTGACAATTTTGAAACATAATACTTGTTACTGCATTAGAGGACAAATGATATTTTCATAAAGAAAGGTTAAAGGACAAGTGATTGATAACATTGGAATAAATGGAAAAAAGTTTTTATGTATCTTAAATATGAAAATAAATATAATTTACATCATGGGTTAAATATAAGTAAGCAAAAAAATTAGAAGACATAAAATATTTATCATTCACGAGGAAATATTATTTACCTACTTATGTTAGATGGATCAGAAAAGCAAATATTATCACATCTGAACATATGCATTGGGGAATTTATTTAATAGATTATTATCATGCAATCATTAAATGCAAAGGTTATGAAAACACTATAGCTATGTTTTAAGCAAGGAGCAAAACGCAAAATAACATGTAAGCAGTTGTTACAACTATGTGAGACATATTACTCAAAGTTACCCAATGTTTATAGCAGCAATGGCCACGGTCGCCAAACTGTGGAAAGAACCAAGATCCCCTTCAACAGACGAATGGATAAGGAAGATGTGGTCCATATACACTATGGAGTATGATGCCTCCATCAGAAAGGATGAATACCCGACTTTTTCATCAACATGGACGGGAATGGAAGAGATTATGCTGAGTGAAATAAGTCAAGCAGAGAGAGTCAATTATCATATGGTTTCACTTATTTGTTGAGCATAACAAATAACACGGAGGACATGGGGAGATGGAGAGGAGAAGGGAGTTGAGGGAAATTGGGGGGGAGATGAACCATGAGAGACTATGGACTCTGAAAAACAATCTGAGGGTTTTGAAGGGGTGGGGGGTGGGAGGTTGGGGGAGCCAGGTGGTGGGTATTATGGAGGGCACGCATTGCATGGAGCACTGGGTGTGGTGCAAAACTATGAATTCTGTTACGCTGAAAAGAAATGAAATAAAAAAAAAGTTGTAAATAGATCCTGTAAGTCACAGGTTGGCATTTTAGTGGATGGTTTTGTTACAGTTACAGCTGGTTTCAACCCTTCATCTATAGTAACACATACTCATGTATTTATCTAGGTCTATAGTTATGGAAAACAAAACCTAGCAGGAAGGGTCAGTTATGCAAATAGACTTATAAATTAAATTTCAATTGTTTTCATTACTCAAATGATGCATATTACTTGTAAAAGAATAAAATATAATGATCAAAGAAAGAAATGGATTGGTGGAGGAAAAAGAGTGAGAGGGTGGAGAGGAAAAAGAAGGGGAGAGAAAAGAAGGCGTTTTTTTTTTGTTGTTGTTGTTGTTTTTGTTTTTTAAAAACAAACATACCCAATGTAGACATTTTGATAAATATGCTTCAAAAATGTTTTTGGTGTCTCCTTCTATGTCAGTAAATATCCATATTCCCGTTATACACTGCCTTGAAATTCATTCAGTTGCTCCATGATTTACCCACAACATTTCACTGCTGCACAATTAGACATACATATGAGTACAGATGCGTTTGGATGAACATGTTTGGACCTTCATGACTCTTGCTTTGCATACATTTATGGAAGAACAATTGCTGATTCAACAGGTATATATTTTTAAGGTTTTTTTATACACAATGCTAAATTTATGAGACCATCTGAGAAAGGTCCCATGAATATTTTTAAGAGGGTCAATCCCATAATAAACTTTCCCCTTTTCTGTCATTCATACCTTTTCTTCTTTATATTTTGCATGTCTGATTACTTATGCTCACTCTGATCTTTTCTTGATTATTGAATTTTGTGTATGAGAATGAGTTGCTTTGCTAATTTCTTTTCCCCATTTTGGAGCTTGTTTTTTTGTTTTGTTTTGTATTGTTTGTTTGTTTTGTTTTGTTTTAACCTATTGATTTTAGCTTTATATTTCTGAATTAATATTTTATCCTTCACATACATTAAAAATATTTTTTCTGTCAACTGTGTATTTTGTAGGTGATATTTCTGAAGTACAGAATTTGTCTAATTTTTTTACTATTTGTCATACTGAGCAAAACTAGATATTCTTTGTCACAAGACATTTTCACATATGTGTTCTTTTAGCACATGAATGGCTCCTTCCTTAACACTGAATTTTTAGTGCATCTGAATTCCATTTTCTTGTTTGTTGTTTGCAGTTTAATTTTATTCACCTTACTTAGGAAATACAATAGCTTTATACTTCTATGTAAGCAATTCACTAATCTTCTGGTTTCTGGCTCAGGTGCTCAGAATGCCATCTGCCATTGTCATTATGAAGAAAGGTGAAAGATGGTTTGCTCTTGAGGAGCGCAGACTGCTGGTCTTACTTTATATGAACTTACTGATTGGTAACATTGTCCTATTAGTGTGCAAACTTCATGAGCATCTGGACTCAGCACTTGATCCAGAGCTGGGCAAAGAAACCCACATTTGTGACGAAGTTTCAGGGGGAGAACATGCTTGGCCAAGTAGGTTGGGAGTGGAAGGCACAGGGTTAGTGGGAGGGAGACAAGGGCTCAAGACCAAGGGTACACTGAATGCCCCCCACCAGACAAAAGCACCATTGGATTTTGGAGTGGATAGAAATATTCAAATATTAGGGATGTGTTACATAGGAGTATTACAGTTTTCCACCAAATATTCTTTGTGTTCTGATCTGTTTAACCTATTCTTTAGTGCAATTTGCCCAATTAATCTATTTTTAAGGGTTAATTCATTCTTGACATTGAGGACCTAGCCATTTTACATATTTTTTTCATTGAAACAGTGGCTAAGCTGCTTTTTCTAAGCTGCTTTTTCAATTTTTTGTTATTTATTTATTTATTTATTTAATCTTTGGCAAGCTGACCAGTCATGGTCAGCTTAATATATCAGTCATGACGTCTATTAGGGAGACCAACCAGAACAAGAAGGAGAGAAGTTGCATCTGTGTGTCTTTCTCCAGTGACCAGCCACCTGGATTTTGTTCAGAGGAAGTTGTTATGAAAAATAACAATGCAAATTCATAATCTAGCATAAGACTTTGACGTCTAATAGAACTGTACTTGGAAAAGGAAAAAGAGACAGGCTTGTCAGCCCAGAGGCTATAGACTACTGCGTCTCTGTCCCTCAACACCTCACAACGACTATCATCTTTGTCTAAGTAGCATTTAACCTCTCCAAGAATAGTCTTATGCTTAGCTGGGAAGAAAGAGTCAGGTGGGAGAGACAGAACTTTAAAAAGGAAAGGGCATATATGAAAAGACAAGAGAAGGCAAAGACATTTTTAAAATGAGCAAAGTTGGAGGAAATATACTACCGGATTCAACATTTGTTATAAAGCTACAGTAATCAAAAAAAGTGTGGTTTTGGTAAAAGAATAGATTTATGGAACAGAATAAGAAATTCAGAGAGGGACGAACACAGAGTGAACTGAATTTTTAAAGGAAGTTATGAAGACAATGCAGTGGAAGAGGAGAGTTTTGCAATTGGAACAGTTTTATACACTTACGTGAGAAAAATGAACTACAGCCTATATCTCATACCAAAAACTGAGAAAAAGTAAATCGTATACACTAAAGGTAAAAATGTAAAGCTAAAGAATTTTTTGAAGGAATCAGGAGAAAATCCATGTGACCCTTCAGTGATGCAGAGATTTTAGATACCACACCAAACGCCCAGCCCATGAAGGGAACCAGTGTTAAAATGGACTTTATCAAAATTTAAATTCTTTTTTTGCTAAAGATGTTGTTAAGACAATGAAAAGACAAACTTCAGATTAGAAGAAAACATCGCAAACCAAATTTCTGACGAAGAATTTGTGTCCCAAATATACACAGAATCTCAAAACTCAAAATGGAAACAAAAACAAAAACAAAAGCAAAAAAACCTTTAACCAATTTTTAAACTGGGCAAAAAAGTCTAAACAAATGCTTCCCCAAAGATATGCAAATGTAAATTTTTTACACGAAGAACTTCTCAACATCATAATTCTGTTCCATACGTCTGTATGTCTATTGTTATGCCAGTCATGCACAGTCTTTTTTTAAAAAGTTATTTATTTATTTATTACGTAATCACTACACCCAATGTGGGGCTCAGACTCATGACCCTCAGATCAAGAGTCACATGCTCTGCTCTTCTGACTGAGCCAGCCAGGTGCCATCAAGGAAATGCACATTAAACTCTGGTGTGATCCACTACAAACTCACTCTAGTGGCTGAAGTTTTGAAAAAGTAATGATAATACCAGTTGCTAGTGGAGATTCTGAGCAATTGAAAACACGCTTGTCCATTGCTTGTAGGAATACAAAACGGTCCCAACACCGTGGACATGAGCTGATAGTTTCCCATTCAGTTAAATGCATGCTTACCACGTGACCCAGCACCCGGGACAGCGCATATCTACCATGAGCATGCCCAGTTGTTGATCAGATACTTATTGGTAGAAACAGAACTAGAACTGAAGGCATCTTTGAGTTATAATGACATTTGTATTGGGATTGGCATCTGATAATTGAATATTGCCACTTCCCAGCAGTGTGTCTTTGGTCACATTATTTAATGTTATTGAGCTTATATGTGACTCATAGGTTACATGGAGCAATCTTGCAATCACACATCAGTATGAATATATTTAAGGTTGAGTACCCTCTTCTTTATAAGATAATGTTTAAGGAATTTCATGTAATTATTATGATAATCACCATTATGATCCATAGTTTCTTGTTGCCATTTTAAAACTTTTTGGTCACATTGGAAAAATAGAGGAATAGAATGAAAGTTATCAAAAAGTATTCTACAAGGATGTCATATAGCTTTAACTGACCTTTCTCCTGGTAGAATACAGGTTTTCAGACTTGGGACAAGAGTGATGGCTAGGTATCTGCATAGATGAGTCTTTCCTCCATTTAACCAAAACACAACTATGACTACCCCCTCAATCTTTGAAAACAAAAAGGACTACATTGGGATAAGTCAGTATTGTATTTTAATTATAAACTTTTATTTCTCAACTAATTATATAATAAAAAGTTATAATGAGACATGAATCATTTGAAGATTATGGTATTTTTATTGCTAAAAACACTGTTTTACTTAAGGTTTTATTGAACTGAGTGAGTTCAGGATATCAAATTCATTTCCCTCTGATCATTATTTTAATTATGAATTTATCCTGATAATTATAAAACATGTAAGAATGATGTCACATTTTATTTGTGTAGTTGTACAATTTGATACACTATTTTGCCCACTTTTACATTCCTATATTTTTTGAATAATGCATCCTATTGCTTATTTTATTTTATTTATGTATTTTTTACATCAGATACCTGCTTTTTTTATTCTTTTAAGTCATATTAAGGTTTTTACTCTAATTCCAGTATAGTTAGTATATAGTGCTTTGTTAGTCTCAGGTGTACATTGTAGTGATTCAACAATTCTATACATTGCTGAGTGCTCAGCATGATAAGTGTTCTCTTAATTCCTTTCACCCATTTCACCCATCCCTCCACCTACCTCCCCTCTGATAACCATCAGTTTGTTTTCTGTAATTAAGAGTCTATTTCTTGGTTTCTCTCTCTCTCTCTCTCGCTTCCTTTGTTCATTTATTTTGTTTCTTAAATTCCACATAGAAGTGAAATCATATGATATTAGTCTTTCTCTGACTTATTTCACTTAGCATTATGCAGTCTAGCTCCATCCATGTTGTTGTAAATGGTAAGATTTCATTTGGCTACTGTAAATAGTGCTGTAACAAAGATGCAAAAATTAGTTTTTGTATTTTAGGGTAAATCTCCAATATTTGTGATTACTGAATCATAGGGTTCCTTTTAACTTTTTGAGGAACCTCCACACCGTCTTCTGCAGTGGCTGTATCAGTTTGCATCCCCACCAACAGTACACGAGGGTTCTTTATTCTCCACATCCTTGTCAACACTTGTTTTTTCTTGTGCTTTTTATTTTAACCATTCTGACAGGTATGAGGTGATATCTATCTAGTTTTCACTTACATTTTCCTGATAATGAGTGATGTTGAGCATCTTTCCATGTGTGCATTGGCCATTTGCAAATCTTCTTTGGAGAAATGTCTGTTCATGTCTTCTAGTTGTTTTTTATTGGATTATTTATTTTTTGGGGTGTTGAGTTGTATCAGTTCTTTCTATATTTTGCATAATAATGCTTTGTCAGATATCTCATTTGCAAATATCTTCTTCTTCCATTCAGTAGGTTATCTTTCAGTTTTGTTGATTGTTTCCTTCACTGGCAGAAATTTTTATTTTGATGTTGTCCCCATAGTTTATTTTTGCTTTTAATTTCCCTTGCCACAGGAGATCTAGCTTAAAGAAGTTGCTATGACTGGTGTCAAAGAAGTTATTGCTTGTGTTCTAAAATTTATATGGTTTCAGGTCTCACATTTAGTCTTTAATCCATTTTGAGTTTATTTTTGTGTGTGGTATAATGAAGTAGTCCAGTTTCATTCATATTTGTAGCAGTTTGTTGAAGAGACTTTTTCTCCTACTGCTTATTCTTGCCTATTCTGTCAAAAATTGATCATATAATCACGGGTTTGTTACTGTGCTTTCCATCCTGTTCTGTTGACCTATGTGTCTATTTTTTTAAAAAGAATTTTATTTACTTGTTTATTTGACAGACAGAGATCACAAGTAGGCAGAGAGGCAGGCAGAGAGAGAGGAAGGGAAGCAGGCTCCTCGCTGAGCAGAGAGCCTGATGGGGGCTCAATCCCAGCACCCTGGGATCAGGACCTGAGCTGAAGGCAGAGGCTTTAACCCACTAAGCCACCCAGGCGCCCCACTATGTGTCTATTTTTAAGCTGGTAACATACTCTTTTGATTACTACACCTGTGTAGTATAAGTTAAAATCTGGAATTGTGATGCCTCCAGCTTTGTTTTTCTTTTTCAAGATTATTTTGGCTATTTAGGGTCTTTTGTGGGTCTATACATATTTTAAGATAATTTGTTCCAGTTCTGCGAAAAACACCATTGGTAAACTTAGTTTGAATATTAACATTATATAGTACCACTTGTACTTGAGCAGATGTGAAAAGTGATAGTTTTATATTGTTCCAGAATTTTTCTTATTAATTATAACTTAAGTGAAGTATTGCATTTGAATTTTTAAATTTTGTTTAGCAGATTTTTAAATTTGAAATTTCATTTTACATCATATTTTCAGTTCTATGGGATATTACACTTATGTTGATTTAAATGCCAATGGCCATTAAATTTGGTGACTATTTTTTTCCACAATCTCTACTCCATTCTAGATTGGCTAGAATGAACTCTCTGACACTATAATTCAACTTAGAATACACTTATAAAATTTCCAAAAGTATTATTTAATTTGTATATTATTTGCTCATAATTAAAATGCAAATAATTAGAGAAAATAGAGACCTGACAAAGAGTTAAAGATTCCATTAGTATTTCTGGCACCTTATAGATCATCAACTAAAGAAAATGCTGAAAAATACCAACCTTAGGAGAATATTGATCTTCCCAAAGCACAGCAGCTTCTCTAATAGTTTTCTTAAACATAAAAATTAAGTGGACTACAAAAGAAAAGGAATCCTTGGTTTACTTAATAGGATTGGAAAGAGTCCTGTAATTGTTTTCTTCCTAAGCTTAACAGATAACAGAATAATTCATTTATGATGATCAAGACAGCACTTATACAGTTTTATAATTCATTAGCTTAAACAGTTAATTTCCACGAATTAACCACTTACTCAATTTTATGTCAATTGACAATTGTGCTTTAATTTACAAAACTCTTTTTTAAGTCAATAAAGTTATTTGGATGTCTTGAGACTATTATTTTAAGGAAATTAAATCAATTAAGTTAATTAACTTTGTTACAACAAAGATTCTTTATATAAAATACAAAGTTGCCAAACAGAACTTTTACATATTTTAGTAGGTATCTCATCCAAGAATATATAAAAGAATGAAGTGAAAACAGAAATGATGGTGATATTTCTCATCTTAAAGTTTTCTGTAGCACTGTATATGCTAATTTGCAATACAAATAAGTCACTATTTCTCTCCATTAAGCCTTGAAGAGGAAAAACAAAGAATTGCAATATATGCATTCTCCTATGATCTTCCTCTCTTGGAGAAGAACGGGAGGGGAAACAATTTGATAAATCAAATTTAAAGAAACTAGGGAAAAAGTGAAGAGTGAGAGACAAGATGGAAGGAACTTTTTGATTGATTCCTGTCCAATCGGAAGTAGAAGCATAGATTCACATACAAAGGGAGAAAAGGATAAAATATTCTTGAAGTCCTGTCTCCCTCTTCAACTTTCAACTACTGCCAGTATCCTCATTATGACTCAAGTCCTATTTTGGATGATTTTGCATATATAATAGAATTTATATGAAAATTCATACTTATATAACACACCATCTTGCATTTCGGAGGGCGGGATTCAGTTTTGCCAGGACCCGACACTTTATATTATTTTCAATTGCAAATGAGCTTTAGAAAATATTAACTTAGAGATAAAAATGATAGTTTATTACTTTTATGTCATAAATATTGAAACTAAGATTCATTGCTCTTTTATTAATTAGTGATGTATGATCTCAGAGCCTAGAGGGCTTTTAAAGAAGTGTTGCTGTATACCTATCTCTCAGCCTAATCTGTTTTTTGAATTGCTGTGTTTAACAGAACAGTGACGAAATCAGCTTGAGTGCCTGCTTAGCTTTTAGTTCAGTAAGTTTACACAAAAGACTTGACCTTTCCATGCCTCACTTTTCTCATCGGTAAAGAGTATTCTTTTTGTACAATTGCTTTATTAAATTAGACAATGTCAAGTCATTTGCACAATGTAAAAGATATAATGTGTTTTGAATAGTGCTTACTACATTTGCAATTGCAGTTTTCCAGGACATACTAGCAATAGTGCCCTCATGATTCCAGAGCACGGAATTCTATGACATCCCATAATCAGGCTCATAGCAAGATTCACTGGAACAGTTGTCTCTGCTGGTTGTCTCTTCAAGGTCAAAGGAATTTCTAGCACATTTCACTAAGAGCCGTTCTTTTCTGGATTTTCTATTTGACTTCTTGATCTCACTGAACTATGTGACCAGTTCCATCATCACTTTCTGTAGAGCTTTGGTGCATTATCTATGCATGAATCAGTGTCATAGCCTCAAACCTAGAGAATGTTGAGATGATTGCCACGTTCCTCTGAAGCAAGCTTTGATGTCTTGAACACCACCATCTAAGTCCAGGGATGAGAAGTAGTTGACATTTCCTCTTTCCTTTCTCCTCATACTGCCAAAACCCTTCCACATGTCAACTCTTTGGTCCAGGCACCAGACAAAGCAGTATCCAGGTGGACTAAATGTATCTAATCCTCCTACAAACCTCTCCCTAGCTTAGGGAGTTTGTTTCATTTTTCCTGTCACTCATCTGTGAGTTTGGAGTACCCCAATTTTGTCCATATTTTCTAGTTCCTCCTATCAGGACTCAACACCTCACAAGCTAATATTTTCTCATATTTTGGGAAATCTTATGTCCTAAAAATTCAGTTGGATGTGTTAATCTAAGTCAAGTTTTATATTTGAAATTTCAATTTCTCATGACATTTGACATTCACGATTAGAACTAGAGACTGCTGTTGTAAGTGTATTTTGTATGGTCCAGTCTTGGCTAGATTGGCTTGGTCCAAGTGAAGGAACCTCCAGTCACTGAGAATCAAATTTCAAGTATGACATCTGAAACTTACTATCATATTACAAAAGTAATTGCTTCAGGGCACTAAAGTTTAATTCAGAGCCTTACAAAGAAATGGCAGTGATGCTTTTGACCTCTGGTCAAACAAGATCAGTGTCATCTATTTTTATTTATTTATAATATTATGCAAATCACATGTATAATTTTGACTATTGCTGTTTGCCTATACTGCTAATGGAGGGCTGATGACCTCTGTCTTTACCAAGAAAATATGTATTATCACAGGGTAACTTTAATATTCTGTCTGGGTGGAATATCTCCCAGGCAGCAAAGGGCAAATGCAAAGGGACAAAAGCAATTAATTTTTTGGATAGTGTGTTTCCATAATGACAAATATTGAGATAGAATTTAAAAAATAGTACATTAACCAGATAGTTCCACATATTATCTTGACCAATTGTTGAATATTTGTTGGACATTTTCTGGTTTTGTTTGCATTCTTGGCATTAATTAGGCTTAGATTTTGTTTATATTACAACATGATATTATATTGTTGGTCATTTTAGTAATTAATAGATTTAGTTTTAGTAATTAATACATTTCTCTAGAATATACCTGTCTCTAGGACATCTCAATTACTACTATTAATGGTTAATGATTAATCAGAGGGAACACATTCATTTTCACAATCCATGAAAGCAATATTAAGTGATGCACTTCTAGAGTTCAACTTCATTTTAATATCATTTTGTGTACTAGGTTACTTATATTAATTGTCTGTGTTGATCTTGCTCACTAGACCCTGGTAAATTCTGCTTTGCTGTACTGGTCAGATACAGAGTGATGAATTCTTTCCTCTTAATAATTCTCCAAATATTTGAAAGAAGCATTAGAATGTGAAAACCTACCATGAAACATTGCCCTTAAAACAGAGCAACAAGGAGGTATCTTGAGTTTTGCACAAGTGTGAAGTGTCAATGTATTTAGTATCTCAAGAGGAAAACTGCTCATCTAGAGGTAACATAATTGTCAAAACACTCAAGAAAATGGTTCATAAATGATGCATCCTAAGAGGTGACAGAGCAAAGGCAAATAGAAAGCATGTGGATGATGGGAGAATATAGCAAGAAGTTATAAATAGTCCATCATGAGGGAATAACAGGCAGAAATTGACTGTCAAACAGGATTAGTTTCCGTAAAACTCCAGGATGATAAAACAAATATTGAAAGGGAGAGGGCAGGAAATAATATGAGAAGAAAGGAGGAAAATACAGCAAATGAAAATCAGATTAGATCCTCAAATGAAAGATGTGGAAATCAATTTAAAGATACATAGTGCCATAAAATGGGAGAGGGGGAGAAGGAGGAGAAAGAGTGGGAGATGAAGGGGGAAGAGAAGGGGAGGAGCGGGGAGGAAGAAGATCAAGTAAGAAGAAATGGAATCATTTTTTGGGAACATAATTTTAAACTTTATAGACATTTTGTCTTATAAATTGCCCACAATACTGTAGTAGGGAGAATAGGGTAATGGCCCCAAAGATGTCTGCGTCCCAAAGCCTGAAACCTGTGAATATGTTAGGTTACATGGCAAAAGGGAATGTGCAGATATGATTACGTTAAAGACTGGGAGGTGGGGATATAATGTTGGATTATCTAGGTGGGTCAATGGAATCACAAGGGTCCTTAAAAGTGAAAAAGGGACGCAGGAGAGTCAACATCAGAGTGATGTAGCACAAGAAAGACTTGACCAACCATTTCTGGCTTTGAAGACGAGGAGGCGGCATAAAATTAGGAATGCAAGCAGCATCCAGAAGCTAGAAAGGACACGGGAATGGACATTCCCCTGTAGTCTCCAGGAGGATGTAGCCTGGAAAATGCCTTGGTTTTGAGCCCAGTGACCCCGTTTTGGACTTCAGACTTCCAGAACTGTAAAACTGTTGTTTACAGCCACCAAGTTTGTGGTAAGCCAGAGGTAAGCAGCCCGAGGAAATGAATACAAATACCACTAGGAAGTTGGCATTATAGCCTCATTACAAAGGAGAAAACTGACTCCTGAATAGACCAGGATATTTAACCCAATGGACACTGCAGAGTCAGGGCTGAAATGCTGATTTAGCCTCCTCTACGGCTTCAGCTAGTGTCAGTGTTTCAAACTGCCACTTCACTGTAAACATATGAATGAAATTATTAAGAAACAAATTATTTTTTTAAATGAGCCTCTGAAGATAACTGATAATGGCTTAATGGTTTTCTTGCCCGTGTTGAGCAGGTATGTGTTTGATTTCTCAGGCAACTGAAATGATTAGATTTGAACTAAACTAAACAAGGGGCCAGTAGACTGCAGTGTCCCCAATGCCTAGGCCAACCAAATCTTAACCTATAAATGACAAAATTGAAACCTAAGGATAACCGAGCACAAATCGCCAACTAGGTTTTCAGCTAGAGCCAGTCAATAATTTCCTTACTTTGCTTCCACCTTTTCTCCGTGAAGTCTCTCCCCAAACTCATCACTTCTAGTCTAGTGCTGCCCAATCAGAACTGTCAGAACTGATGTGGGTTTTTTTTTTTTTTTGGTCACATAAACTTTATTTTTTAAATTTATTATTTTTTGGTTACACTTCAGTTTATCTTTTCACGAGTTGTAATGTTTTCGTGAACCCTTGTCCTTGTCCATGACCTTGACAAATACTTTGGTTTTATTCCCCCCTCCTCTCCACGCAGTTGAGATAGGAAGTCCAGGGGGCTGGGGTTGGGTATTTCCCTCCCCCACATTAAAGGCCACAGGTGGGGGTCAATCTGGGTGTTTCCCTTCTTCCAAATCAGTTAGGCTCTGATAAAATAGCTTCTTTCCACAGCAGTCCTTTGGTTAGGGAAAGAATGTTCTGGGAATACTTCAAAATGGTCATTTCCCCCCTTTTCTTCCTGAAAGCCAGGACAAGACCAAGGGGATTTTTCTTCAATCTTCACCCCGAGAGCCTGGTCGATCTCATAAGGTAGAAACTCACAACAATGTGTGAAGGCCCTTGAAGACGGGACCTTCTGAAGTGTTTTGCTTTCAAGGCAGTTCACAGAATGGCTCCAGGGTTCCTCGGTAATGAGTTTCTCACCAGTATTAGTGCCATCAGGAGCCTTCTGCTGCTACAGGGCTGTGATGCTCCACATCTGTTTGACGCTCCAGTTGTCAAGAGTAGCAACTTGTCCTGTGACCTCAGTTCCCTGTGGGATCTGAAAACAGTTGTTGATTTTGTTTGTTCGACTTTTTCCAAGCTCTTGTCATGTTGGACCAGAAAACGGAAATCCAATGTGTCTTGTTGACATGATTATATTTGATCATGGTTTTATATATTTCTTTCTCAGTCTTAGAATTAAACATTGTATAAGATCTCTTATTTTGGTGGTGGTGGGGAGAATCTACCTTGGGATTCCTTTATTTTTGTTCATCTCAAAATAACTACAATTAAATATATATTAATTGGTCAAGATCAGAAAAAATAGTATAAAAATGATTTATGTTCATTGCTTCTCTTCCTATAAGATCTAGGAATAAATTTGACTTAAAACATTGTGTACGTTTTAAGGTGTACAGCATGTTCGTTAATTTGATGCATTTGGATATCATGATTGGCAGTGAAGTGGTATTATCACATAATTATAATACACTATTATTTTCTATATTAATTATATTGTGCATTAGATTTCTATGGCTTATTTACTACTCATTACTTGTTTGTACCCGTAAGCAACACACTTTGATCCTTCCACCCCATCCACAAGGAACCACCATTTTACTTTACAATTTAACTTTTTAAGATTCCACATATAAGTGATATAATGCAGTGTATGTTTTTCTTTCTCTGACTCACTTAGCATAACATGATCAAGGTCCTTCCATGTTGCTGGTTATGAAAAACTATCTTCCTTTTTCATGGCATAAGAATATTCCATTATGTACACGTACCATTTCTTTTTTTTATTAATTTTTTTTATTTTTTATAAACATATAAAGTATTTTTTCCCCCAGGGGTACATGTCTGTGATGTACCACTTATTTTATCCATTCATCTGTTGATAAGCATTTCAGTAGTTTCTTATCTTGGTTATTGTGAATAATGCTGTGATAAACATGGGTGTGCATATATGCCATTGAAATCCTGTTTTCATTTCCTTTGGATATATACCCTTGAAGTGGACTTGCTAGATCATAGGGTAGACTTATTTTAATCTTTTGAGAAAACTCCATATTGTTTCCTTAGTTATTAGAGCATTTTACATTCCCACCAACAGTGTGTGAGGATTCCCTTTTCACCACATTCTTATCAGCACCCATTGCCTCTTGTCTTCTTGATGATACCCAATCTGCAGGTATGAGATAATACTTCATTGTGGTTTTATGATTTGCAATTTCCTGATGATTAGTAGTGCTGAACATCATTTCATGGATCTGTTGACTATTTTGATATCCTCTTTCAAAAAATGTCTACTTAATTCTTCTATTCTTTTTTGTAAATCAGTTTGTTAGTTTTGTCACTGTTTTGAAACCGTGTTAGTTCTCATATATTCTGGATATTAATTTTCATTCAGTATATGTTTTGCAAAGTTTCTCTCTCATTCTGTAGGCTGCCATTTCATTTTGTTGTTTCTTTTGCTGTGCAGAGCTTTTTAGTTTGATGTAGTCTCATTTCTTGATTTTTGGTTTTTTTGCTCTGGGCATCATCTCCAAAAAATTATTGTCAAGACCAACATTGATGAACTTCTTTACATTTTTTTGCTAGGAGTTTTACGGTATAGGGTCTTATGTTTAAGTCTTTCATTCATTTTGGGTTAATTTTTTGTAAGTGAGGCAAGACAAGGGTTGAATTCAATGGTGCTACATGCTTTTCTCCAGTTTTTCCAGCACATTTGTTGAAGGGAATTTCTTTCCCCTCTAGGTATTCTTGGCTTCTTCTTCAGTATTAGTTGAGTTATGTGCTGGGACTTAATTCTGGGCTTTTTATTCTGTTCCAATGATATATGTTTGTATTTTTTGTGCCAGCACTGTGTTGTTTTTATTACTATGACTTTGTAGTATAGTTTGAAATGAGGATACCTCCAGCTTTGTTCTTTTTTTCTCAGGATTGTTTTTGGCTATCTGGGGTCTTCTATAGTTTCTCACACATTTTAAGAATGTTTCTTCTATTTCTGTGAGAAATACCTTTAGCATTTTGATTGGGATTGTATTGAGTCTGTAAATGGCTTTGGGTAGTATGGCTATTTCAAAAATATTAATTCTGCTTTTGTTTTGTTTGGTTTGGTTGGGTTTCGAGCATAGATTTTAGCAATTCAAACCTTGCATATCACACACAGTGCTAATCACAAGTGCCCCCTTAATACCTGTCACCCATGTAGCCATCCCCCACCCACTCCCTCCACAACCTTCGCTTTATTCTCTATAGTTAAGAGTCTCTTATGGTTTTGCTTCTTCTTCTTTTTTATATATTTATTTTTAAGATTTTTGCTTATTTATTTGAGATAGAGAGAGCACACAAGTGGCAGAGGGAGAGGCAGAGGAAGAGGGAGAAGCAGATTCCCCACTGAGCAGGGAGCCCAAGCAGGGATCAATTCTGGGAACCTGGGATCATGACCTGAGCTGAAAGTAGACTCTTAACTTACTGAGTCACCCAGGTGCCCCTGCTTCCCTCTTTTTTATTTTCCTCCCAGTAGGTTCATCTATTTTGTTTCTTAAATTCCATGTATGAGTGAAATCATCTGGTATTTGTCTTTCTCTGACTGACTTATTTTGCTTAGCGTAGTACACTCTAGGTCCACCCATGTCATTACAAATGGAAAAATAAAATAAAAATATTAATTCTGACAATCCATGAACAAGAGATATCTTCCCATTTCATTGATTTCTTTCAGAAAAGTTTTACAGTTTTTGTTGTACAGATCTTTCACTTCCTTGGTTAAAGTTATTCCTAAGTATCTTATTGTTTTTTGATGCTATTGTGAATGGAATACATTTTTGCTTTCTTTTCTTATGTTTCATTGTTAGTGTAAAAGAACGCCACTGATTTCTATAAGTTAATTTGTGTATTTCCACTCTACTGAAATCATTGATTAATTCTGACTGTTTTTTTGCCTGAATCTGGGATTTACTAATTAAAAGTCCAAATTGTTAGCAAGTAGTGACAATTTTATTTCTTGCTTTCTGATTTGGATGTCTTTTATTTCTTTTATTCTGAATTCTTGCCTAATTGCTCTAACTAAGACTTCCAGTACTATATTAAATAGAAATGGTGGGAGTGGGCATCTGTCTTGTTTCTGATTCTGGAGGAAATGCTTTCAATTTTTTTCCACTGAGTAAAATGTTAGCTATGGGTTTGTCATATACGGCCTTTACTGTGTTGAGGTATGTTCCTTCTATACCCAATCTGTTAAGGGCTTTATTGCAGAAGGATGTTGTATTTTGTCAAATTCTTTTTTTGTGTCTATTGAGATTATTTTAATCTGTCATTTTATTGATGTGATGTATTACATTTATTGATTTGTGTGTATTGAACCATTCTTCTACCCCAGGGATAAATCTCATTTGATCATAGTGTATAATTTTTCTAATGTGTTGTTGAATTTGGTTTACCAGTATTTTGTTGAGAATTTTCCATCTATATTCATTAAAGGTATTGGTCTATAGTTTTCTCAGGATATTTTTATCTGATTTTGGTATCAAGGTTTGGAAGTGTTCCTCCTCTTTAATATATTGGAAGAGTTTGAGAAAAATTAATGTTAGTTCTTATTTAAGCATTTGGTAGAATTCTCCAGTGAAGATGCCTTGTTCTGGAGTTTTCTCTATTGGGAGGTTTGTTTGTATGTTTTAATACTGATTCAATTTCTTGTTATTGGTTTAGATTTTCTATTTCTTTGTGATTCAGTCTTAGTAGTTTGTGTGCTTCTAGAAATGTATTCATCGTAGTCTCTTATTCTATGTATTAACACACTATTAGTTGTAATGTCTTCTCTTTCATTTTTAATTTTACAAGTTGAGTCTTTTCTCTTTTATTCTTAGTTAGTTTGGCTAAAGGTTAATCAATTTTGTTTATACTCCCAGAGTTCCAGCCCTTAGTTTTGTTTAATCTTTACATTATTTTCTGCTATTTTATTTCTGTTCTGATTTTTATTGTTTCTTCCCTTTTGATAATTTTGGGCTTTATTGGTTCTTTTTTTATGTTCAGCTATATATAATATGTATAATATTATATATATATATATATATATCTCATGTATATGAGATATATATATATATATCTCAATCATGTATAATATATCATGAGTTTTTGATGTAGTAGTCAGTGCTTCATTAGTTACATATAACACCCAGTGCTTATCACAAGACGTGTCCTCCTCAATACCCATCACTCTGTTACTCCCTCTCCCTCCCTCCTCCCCTCTGAAACCCTCGTTTTTTTTCCTGTGGTGCATAGTCTCTCATGGTTTGTCTCCCTCTCTGATTTCTTCCCCTTCAGATTTCCCTCCCTTTCCCTATGATCCTGTGTGCTACTGCTTATGTTCCACATGGGCAATAGCATGGTTCTTCTTTTTTTAGTTCTTCAAAGTGTAAAGTTAGGATGCTCTGATTCTTAATATATGCATTTACTGCTATAAAATTTCCTCTTAGAACTGCTTTTGCTGCATCCCACAATATTTGATATGCTGTATTACCATTTTCATTTGTCATAAGATAATTTTTAATTTCCTGTTTGACTTCTTCTTTGACCCAGTGGTTATTTAGAAGTTCGTTGTTAGTTTCCACATATTTGTAGATAATCTCACTTTCCTCTTGTTGATTTCTAGTTTCATGCCATTGTGGTCAGAGAAGATAGTTAGTATATTTCAATCTTCTTAAATTTGCTAAGTGTCAAGTGCCCTTGAGAAGAATGTGTGTGCTGCTGCTACTGGATGGAATGCCTTCTATATGTATGTTAAGTCTATTTGTTCTAAAGTACAACATGTTCTTGATTTTTTTTGTCAGGACATCTGTTCCTTGTTGATAATGGGGTAGTAAAGTCTTTTACTATTATTGTATTATTGCCTAGCTCTCCTTTAAGAGATATTATTATTTGTTTAATAATTATTTTGTTTTGTATTTGTTTAATATTAGTTTGGTGTTCAGATGTTGGGAATATGTGTGTGTGTATATGTATGTATATATATATGCATATATATATATATATATAAATGTGTGTGTATATATATATTATTTATTTATTTATTTATTTGAGAGTGAGAGAGAGCATGAGGGGGGAGGGTCATAGGGAGAAGCACACTCTCTGTTGAGCCAGGAGCCTGATGCAGGGACTTGATTCTGGGACTCCAGGATCATGACCTGGGCTGAAGGCAATCACCCAAATGACTGAGCCACCCAGGTGCCAAGGAGCATATATATTTATAACTCTTAATCTTCTTGATGTACTGACCCTTTTCATCATTGTATAGTGAACCTCTTAGTTTATTGTTATCTATTTTGGGTTGAAGTCCATTTTATCTGACATAAGTATGGCTATACCTGCCTTCTTTTGGATACTATTTACATGAAATTTCATTTTCCTTCCTTTCACTTTGAGCCTATGTTGTGTCTGGAAAGCTGAGATAAGTCTCCTGTAGACAGAATTTAGTTGGATCTTGTTTGTGTTTGTTTTTTGTTTTTTATTTTTATTTTTTATTTTATTTTATTTTTTAAAAGATTTTATTTATTTATTTGACACAGAGAGAGAGAGAGAGATCACAAGTAGCCAGAGAGGCAGGCAGAGAGAGAGAGGGAAGCAGGCTTCCTGCTGAGCAGAGAGCCCAATGCAGGGCTTGATCCCAGGACCCTGGGATCATGACTTCAGTGGAAGGCAGAGGCTTTAACCCACTGAGTCACCCAGGCACCCCTGTTTGTTTTTTAATCCATCCAGCCAATCTGTGCCTTTTGATTAGTGAATTCAATCCATTTACATGTAGGGTGATTGTTGATCTGTAAATATTTACTATTACCATTTTATCTTCGGCCTTCTGATTATTTTTCTCTCCATTGTTTATTTTTAGTTCTGTTTCATCTACCTTTGTAATTTGGTGCTTTTCCATAATGATTTGTTCAATTTCCTCCTTTTTATGCTTTTATGTCTCTGCTCTAGATTTTTGCTTTGTAGTTATCATGAAGTTTACAGAAAAAAAAACCCACAGGTAAAATAGTCCTTTTACTGTTGATAGCAATCATTTTCATTTGCTTATAAAGTTTTCATCCTTTTACTTTTGTCCTTTTATACTTCTGATGTCACAAATCATCTCTTTTTATGCTGATTTTGTTACCAAATTGTAGTAGCTTAGAGTTGTTTTTAATGCTCTTCTGCTTTAGTTTTTATGCTATAATTAAGAGCTTAATATAATATTCTAAAAAGAGTTGCAGTTTTCGAATTATGACAATTTATCACCTTTTGTGTATTTTTATCTTTATGTCTTAGCTTGAAGAGCTTCTTTCAACATTTTTCATGGGGCAGATCTGGTGGTGGTAAACTTCCTTATTTTTGTTCTTCTGGGAAAGCCTTTATTTTTCCTTCACATATGAAGGATAATGTTACTGGATAGAGTACTCTTGGCTAGCAGTTTTTATCTTTCAATATTTTGAATATGGGATTTTGTTTTTTCTTGGCATGTAGAGTTTTTCCTGAGAAATCTGCTGATAGCCTAATGGGTGTTCTTTTGTAGATTATTCTCTTTTTTCTTTCGGCTGCCTTTAAAATTCTTTCTTTATCATTGACTTTTGACAGTTTGAATATAATATGTCTTGGAGTGGGTCTTTTTGCATCAAGATAATAAGGTGTTTTATTAGCTTCATGGACTTGCATATCCAATGAAAGGATCTCCAGGTTTGGGATGTTCTGGGCTATTATTTCTTTAAATAAACTGCCTCTTCTCCATTTCTTCTTCTTGAATATTCATTATTTTTATGTTGGCTTTTTTTAAAGATTATTTATTTATTTATTTGACAGAAAGACACACTGAGAGAGGGAACACAAGCAGGGGTAGTGGGAGAGGGAGAAGCAGGCCCCCCACTGGGCAGAGAGCCCAATGAGGGACTGGATTCCAAGACCCTGGGATCATGACCTGAGTTGAAGGCAGACACTTAACGACTAAGCCACCCAGGCGTCCCAATATGTTGGCTTTTTAAATGGGGTTTCTTTACTTTACTTCTCATGGGGTTTCTTTACTTCTTTTAAATATTAATTTTCTCTCTTCTTCCACCAGGATCATTTCTTGAATCCTATCTTCCAGCTCACTAATTCTCTCTTTCATCGGATCTGCTGTATTTCCAGTGTATTCCATTGCATTCTTTACCTCATTTATTGAGTTCTTTAGGTCCAGAATTTTTGTTTGGTTCTTGTTTTAGAATCTTAGTCTCTTTAGTAAAGTACTCTTTCTGTTAATTAATTTTATTTCTGAGATTATTGTGTTGCCTTTCTGAGTTTTCTTGTAGTTCACTGCATTTCCTCATAAGAGCTCTTTTGAATTCTTTATCAGATCACAATATTCTCTATCTTTGGGTTTGATTGTTAGAAAATTATTATTTTTTCATTTTGTGATGACATATTACCACAATTTTTCATGACATTGAATGAAATGTGTCTCTTCCATCACATTTAAAGTAGCAGCACCCCTCTTATTTAGGCAAAGATTTGCTTACATTGATTTTAACAATTCAACAGATCGGTAGTTAGATATCTTCCTTTTGTTTCCTAGAATGGAGTGCTAGAGTCAAACTTTTTGATTTTTCTTACTAAGGCTGACTGGAAGTTAAGTTTGGGAGTAAGAGTATGTCAACAAAAAAACAAAACAAACAGTAGTAATAAAAGGGTTCCAGCAGAGTAGAAGGAGTTGTGTACTTAACACCTGGGGCTTTAGGTATGCCCCACATCCTGTTGGGGAATCCTCTAGTGGTAGTGGTTGGGGGGGGGGTCCAAGAAGCCGCTGGTCCAGAATCCTGGGGCAGACAGCAGAAGACACAAAAAAACCAAAACCAAAACCAAAATCACACACACACACACACACACACACACACACACAGATAAAATAGTCCTAAAATAGACACTTTCCTTCAGACGTTTTTGTCTGCCTATTTCCTTTACCTTTACCCAGTCACCATGGCCTCTGCTCAAACACAACAACAGGTCTCTCTATGTGCAGACTGTGTATTTGGGAAGACCTCCTCTGCCAGAATGGTTGCACTGT
This sequence comes from Mellivora capensis, assembly GCA_004024625.1. Taxonomy (NCBI): domain Eukaryota; kingdom Metazoa; phylum Chordata; class Mammalia; order Carnivora; family Mustelidae; genus Mellivora; species Mellivora capensis. The sequence continues at coordinate 20,374 of PISX010011069.1, read as the reverse complement.
CCCACTGCTGAACTTAACACCTTCTCTGACACCATTGCCTCTTCTATGGCCAAATCCACTCACTTTTGGGTACACAGATATGTGGATTTCTTGGGGACCTGATATGCTGTGCAGAGGCAATGTTTTTTAGTTATGGATGTCTGACTAGTTGCAGATAATAGGGAAGAGGAAAAAAGAAATGACTTAGACTATCATCATGAGGCTTATATAACCACAACATTATTTATTTATTTATATATTTATTTATTTTTAAAGTTTGTTTGTTTCTTTATATAATCTCTACAGCCAATAGGGGGTCTCAATCTCACAACCCTGAGATCAAGAGCTGCATGCTCTTCTGACTGATCCAACCAGTTGCCCCCAAGATTTCTTTTTGTTGAGGTTGATATTTGAAGACACACTTGGAATATTAAGGGCATTTAATATTATGGGTTTGTCATATCTTTCAGGTATTTTCAGGGCATAGACTTTGATAATTTTATTTTGGAAAGAAAAATAAAATTGAGTTTGTATCAATATTTTGACTCAAATTTAAGATTACAGAAATTTACTTAATTGTCTTAAATTTATATTTTTCTTTTCTCTTGCCTTTAAAAATTTTTGTTCCTAATGATATTAAAACACCTCTTATTGATTCCACCTACAAATTTATTAGTTTAAATATTATGAACTTTATATTATTACTAACAACAACACTCCTGAATACCAGCTAAGATATCTTCAATTTATTTTGTCCTTATCCTAATAAGCATCTTTGAAGCCACTTTTGGTGGGTTCTACCATTATTTGATATACCTAATCTATTTTGCATGACATTATCTCTTTAATTTTTGCTTGATTATTTCTCATAGGGAACCTTATTTTCCCCTGCTTCTCTGACATTTATCAACTAAGTCATGTGGGAGAAAGATTTGTTTCACTTTGCCATTAAATAGTAAAGGAAAATCAACTTAGGTAGCAGGAGTAGAAAAAATAATAAACTTGAGCATTTGAACCTAGACTAGGATTTTGGTAATAATACACTGTCATAAATTCAGGTGACATGTAAAACTGACCCTCACATTTTGTCATAAATCAACACTACAACTAGGAATATCCACTATATTGAAAATCACACATTTCCTGCTAGTGCCATCTCAGCACAAAATTACAGAAAGAGGCATAAAGAATACAAATTCTATCTAGTCATTAAAACTTCAATAGAGTGTTAAATAAGTCTCAGAGACTGTATGTGAGAATTATAAAGCAAGCCAAGAAGATCCCAATATTTTACATATCCATCACTTCACAGACATTGCAAGTCACAAATCCATTTTTCAGAGACTGTTTCATCTTCCAACAGGTTAGAACATGTGATTTCAGCTTCTTCTTTGTTCATTTAGCTAATATTGTACTTTGAGTCTTTTCTTTTCCACCTTATCACATCATCAACTGTGTGCCTAGATCTTTTATTTATCTTGAAGCTGTTTGTTAACATTTGGTACACATTTAAAAGACAGTTGGAATTTAAAACAACAAATAAGCAAGCAAACAAACAAAAAACAGTAAGTAAAAACTCCAGTAGTGTTTGTTTTTCAATACTTCTTGTTATTGCCTTCTTTGCCATACTAAGAAATCGATGGTTTCTGGAATTGACTTAGAAGAGAATATTTTCATATTTTTTTTTGTAGTTGGATGAATCTTTTAACATTATATAATCATTCTTAGGCATAGATCAACTTCCTATTTTATAAAGAAATAAAGCAAGTTGTCAAACAATCAATTAGATATTAATGATTACACTGATGTTCACCAGAATGAACACTAGTAAAATACTGAGACTAATATGAGCATGAATTTGCCACAAGAGCCAAAGGGTATGTTTGTATGATGGTTATTACCTATATGAAACATAATAAGGTGACACAACATTTTGAAGTACAGTCAAGGAGATTTTTGAAATAAGTAACAGTGTGAGGACAGATGTTTCACACTGAAAGGATGAATTGTTGATAAAACTAAGGCAAACAGGAAAAAAAATCTTATTATCTTATATTATCTAGTAAATAGGGACGCTTATCACAAATCATTTTGATGAACTTTTGAGGGACACAATGCCACCAGCATAAGACAGAATGTGGGCATGAGAGTGTAATACTGGCAAAGTCCTCTTCCTGAGGTCATGGAGTAGAGGCAAACTTTATATTGTCCCTTAACTTATAGATTAAGATTCAGAGAACACTACAGACAGATCTCATTCAGTTTAATAAAGCTGCATCACTGGCAGAAGCAACCCAGGGGGGAACTAGATCTAAGTCCAGATCTTCCTGCAGATAAGGATATGTGGCACCAAAATGGCAGACAGACAGCTAGTAGTTAGTGCATGTGATACAACGGTATCATTGCTTATTCATACCCCAGAAAGAATAACTGTAGAGTTGATGAAAATCTTAATGAATCAGATAAAACTCAAAGTTGAGATATAAAGAACTGACAAAAATAAGGTGCAGTAAGGGCAAGAAACAAATAACAATATGGTTGTCCCAGCCCATCAGTAAGCATAATAAAGAGGAAATGATCAAATTCCCTATGTCTATTTTTGATTTACAAAATAGAGTTGTTCTACTGGGCATTACATCTTCCTTTATCTCATCCAAAATATATTTATTCTAGAGCCATAGCATTTACAAAATTATTTTCACTTGAAATGCATTCACGTTTCAATGATTCCTTCTGTGGGTTGCCTTTCTTAGCACTAGAGTGCATCAAACATTTTGTTGTTATGACTTACAGACCTATTTTGACTGTTTTTTAAAAAAATGTCTTTAATTTTTTCTCCAGTTTTGTGGTTCACCCCACCTTATGCTTATCTCTTCCTATCTGTATTTACACAGCCTTTTCCATCTGGTGCACCAGGTCCCAGTCTAACAGTGTCTTCAAGAGGCAGGTGAGGGATTTTGCCCTGTGCAGATCTGGTCATAGAGCCAGCTAGTAGCTCAGCTGAATTCCTGGTGAGGAGCTAATTCTCTTTCCTAGGTTCATTTTCGAAAGCCTTTAGCTCCTGGTCCTAGGCTCACTTTCCAAAACCTTTAGCACCTGGTCCAGGTTACATACAAGACTGTTTTTTCTCTCTTTGAAAGCAGGCAGGTAAGAATGCAGTGGCACAGCTCTACCCTTGCTTTCAAGTCTGGCTCTTACTTATTTTTATTTATCCTAAGTGGACAGGTTTGGTCTCCTAGGGTCAGAGATTAGAAGGCTCACAGCATTAGCTCTGTTGTTTGCATTTCTGTTCTATTCTTGTTACAGAGCATGAATATATTTTTTTGGTTCCATTATTATTACCATTAATTTTTAAAAAGATTTTATCCATTCAATTATTTGACAGACACAGTGAGAGAGGGAACACAAGGAGTGGGGCAGGGAGAAGCAGGCTTCCTGCCGAGCAGGGAGCCCGATGTGGTGCTTGATCCCAGGACCCTGGGATCATGACCGAGCCGAAGGCAGATGCTCAATGACTGAGTCTCCCAGGCACCTCTGGTTCCATTATTATTGCTGCTGTTGTTTGGAACACAAGAGATGTCCACATGTGAACACATGCGAACAAGCTGACTCTTCTCCATTTCATTCTGGAGTTTGTATCCCCATCAAAACTCTTCTTACTCAAAACATTGTGAATATTATAAACTTGCTAGCTAACAAGACTCTATGCTCATTTTCAGTCCTCAACTTACCACACACCTCAGGACTACATGACACACGCAGATAAACAATTCCCTCTTTCCTGAAGATTCCTTCTCTTCATTTAAATGATATGTTATTCTGGGTTTTGCTTACATTTCTCATCAGGAATTCTTCGTTATCTTTAGTCATAATTTTTATTTATCTATCTTCTAAATGCCAAGTTACTTAACGTCGTCTTTTTCTATATGTTTTTTTCCACTCTCACGGTCCATCACAGCTATAATTTGGTTCAATCTTTAGACAGAATTTAAGGTTTTGAACTCTGATAGTCACAGGCTTTATGGTCTTCGACAAGTTGGTTAACTTTCCTGTGTCTCAGATTTATCATTAGTAAAATGGAGTTGACAATATTTAGGGTAAAGTGTGTTTTGAATATTAACTGAGATAACATATTTAAAATACTTAGCATAGTACCTTATTACTCAAGAAATTTTAGCAGTATTTTTATTATTTTCTGTCATCTATATACCAAGAACTTTCAGATTGATAATTTCCCTGTATTTTCCTTTTGAAACTTTGAATTTTCTATTGACATAAATTGACATAACTCATATCCCTCAAGTATACGGTGTTCAGAATTGAACCCCTGAACTCTCACCCATAAGCAACTCTCACTTTACCACATTTTAGTAAAAGACAACCAGTGATAAAATTCAACAAACAAAATGATTATTCATATTATTTTTTTTCTTCAGCCCTTAGTCCATCACTAAGTCTAGCTAGTTCTATTTATGTTGTTTTAATGAGGTCATTCTTATTTTTTTCTCCCCTTTCTACAAAATCTGCATGGTCTGCTTCAATGACCTTGACAATGAAATCATTTGCCTCTCACCTCTAGCTTATTCTCTACACAACAGCTACAGTGATTATTTTACAAGTTAATGATTATAAATGGAAAGTGACATATATCTTGGTTTAACATGTACTATTTTATAAGTTATTTTCCATTAATTGTTATTGAGACTCTGGCACAAATAGGCAGAGTTTTCAATGTATAGAACATTCTCCAAATTTTCACTAGTTTAGAGGAAACAACCCGAGATTAAGAAATACTATTTTCAAATGAGTAAATAACAAGTGTAACAGAGGCATTTGAAAAAAATGTTGAATACAGTTGAAAATAGATATATAAATTAGATCAAGAAATTAGTATGTAAAAATAAAGAAATAAGTATGAATGAATAGGTAAGACTTGTTGAGAAAATTAACAAGAGCTTCACAAAAGTCATTGCAGGGATAGAAATATAATAATAGGTAGAAGAGAATCAGACATTGAGGAACATAAGAGAAGAAAATAGCACTAAGACTAAAAAAGGAAGAAAAAGTCAAGAATCCAGAATTTTAAAAAAACTTCACCAGTGGGTACTTAATACATTTAAAGATATCCATACCTAGATATATATCTGGATACTTTGTGGGGGTAGAAGGGGGAGCTGATGTGTACCATTCAAAATGTATGCCTTAGCTGAAATAGTAAGTACTTAATAAATATGAACTATATTATATGATAGTGTGCTTTTGAAAATTCTGTGATAGCAAGAATCAGAATTTCCTGAAGAAAAACATTTATGAAAAAATTATTTGATCCATTTTTAAATCTTAGAATAACAATAACAACAACTTGACGACAAGAAAATATGTTGCAGGCATCCATGCAACACTGTAGGGCTACTAACAGTATTTTAAATTCTATAAATGTTATCCCAGCATGATAAGCATGAACATATCATGATGAAGAAAAGATAATACAATGTAATTTGTAAATAGTTTTGGAAGGCTAAACTAAGAATGTGCACTTAAAAAAAACCTGTCCTTAATTTTAGATAATAGGATTCTGAGCAATATTATTATAAGTAAAAGTTTTATGTATGTTTTTATTCTGTTTCAGGAATTCTCACAGTTAGTCATTTTTATTACTACATCTAAAGGTTGAACATATGTATGTGTGTTTATTGAAGTGTGTAAAATTAAAATAGCACTTTTCTCTGTGTAAATGTGTTCAGCTATGCAATGAATCAAAAGTATAGCCTAGAACTCATTTCCTTCCCTTGTATGGCCTAATGGGAAAATAGGAACTAAAAAGCAAAGGATTACATTTTCTTCTTACTATAACAGATGGATGATCATTTCCAGAACAAAGATGTGTTCCAAACAGACATAAGAAAATTTCAGTAAATGTGAAAAAAATTGTGCATTTTCAGTTTTCTCTTCTCCATTCCTAATTATAAGTGCATTTGTCTGATGGACAAACAATTGGTGCCTGGATATAATTATAGAGTACCCATAAGTATTTGATTTAGTCTTGTTAAAATTTTGAAGCAAAATAAAAATATAATGTAATTAACAACATAGAATAGTGCAGTCATCCTTTATCCTTTTCCTATTTTCAGAGAAGTGCAGCTGACCTTTAGTAATAGTGCTAGGAAAATAAAGTCTAAGAATGAACTTGAAAGAAAAATTAAGGGCAATAAAATCTCCTTTTAGTTTTAATCTGTGTGAGAACTGATAACATCTAACAGAAAGGGTAAGCATGGTTTTCAACTTGTATTGTGTTTCTTTCTCTGTAAAGTAGAGTAAGGTTAAAAATAAAAAGTGTAGGGGTGCTGGCTCAGTGGGTTAAAGCCTCTGCTTTCGGGTTGGGTCATGATCCCAGGGTCCTGGGATCGAGCCCCACATCGGGCTCTCTGCTCCGTGGAGAGCCTGCTTCTTCCTCTCTCTCCCTGCCTGCCTCTCTTGCCTACTTGTGGTCTCTGTCTGTCAAATGAATGGATAAAATCTTTAAAAAAAATAAAAATAAAAAGTGTAGGGATGCCTGGGTGGCTCAGTTTGTTAAGCGTCTGCCTTCAACTCAGGTCATGATCCCAGGGTCCTGGGATCAAGTCCCACATCTGGCTCCTGGCTCAGTATAGAGCTTGCTTCTCCCTCCCACTTTGCCTGCTGTTTTCCTTGCTTGTACTCTCCCTCTCTGTTAAATGAATAAATAAAACCTTAAAAAAAATTCTTAAAAAAAAAAGTGTGGAACTTTTTTTAAGCTTGGCATGTAAGGAGCTTGGAAGTTGCCACTCTGTGCTAAGAAAGTTTAAGCTGAACAAACAGAAAATCAACACCTTTTAGATCCATAGGAAAAGTGAGGTCACATGGCAAATTGCTGCCCCCTAAATTGGTGAGAGAGAGACAGATAATCTTAATTTATGAGACCAGAAACTCACAAGCAGAAGCTTCCACAGAAACTAGTGCCAGGGTGGAAAAACCCAACTTTTATTGACAAATTGCTAGAGGTTCAGTGTGGGGAAGTTTAAGAGTTCAAAATTCCAGAGATGCCCACTCTTTGGTGAGCTTTATCTCCAGGAACTGGAACAGGTTCTCGCAGGGAATATCAGAATAAAAATCTCATGGTCCTTCTGACATAGAACAGGAAAAGAAACTATTTTTAAAGATTCCACATCTTGTCCTTCTTAACAAGGCCTACCTTCAGGAGAAATTACTTAACCAGAGTATAGGCTGCTGGGGTTTCATCAGAACCTAATTGACTTGAGGGAAGAGATACCCAAGTCCAGATCCCTCTAGCCATTCTGCCTCACCGAAGGTGGCTGTGTGATTGGGGATCTGAGAAGACATGAGAAGTTTGCCATTCACAGCACAGGATCACTAAAAGTTGAGACCTACTGTGATATGGAAATCTTCCTCTCCCTGCTTCCCCAACTTACCACCACATTACTAATGACTTATTTACTGCAGTCCTTTAGCCTATTACATTATGTCTGGTTATCATGAAGAAAAAAATTACATGTCACACTAAGTAGAAAAAAACCCCCATAGTTTGAAGAGATAAAGTGAGCATCAGAAGCAGATTCAAAAATGGCAAGGATGTTGGAATCATTAAAATGGGAATTTATTTTTATTTTCAAGTTGGGAATTTAAAACCACTGTGATTAATATGATAAAAACTTTAATAAGTATATAGCATATAAGAACAGATGGCCGGTGTAAGCACAGAGATGGAAACTATAAGACAGAACTGAAAAGATATGCTGGAGATCAAAAATGCTGTAACAGAAAATGAAAAAAATATAAATCTTTGATGGGCTTATTATAGACTGGTCACAGCTCATGAAGGAACCTCTGAGTTTGAGGGTATCTCAATAGAAGCCCCCAAATTAAAAAAAGACACAGAGAGCAATGAAAAAAAGACATAGAGAGCAATGAAAAAAATAGAACAGATATTCAAGAACTGTGAGACAACTACAAAAGATGTACCGTACACATAGTGGGAATATTAGCTATAGAAAAGAAAAAAAATAGAAAGAAACAGAAGAAATACTTGAAATTATAATGACTAAGATTCTCACTCAAATTATTATCAGATAGGAAACCACAGATCCGCAAAGTTTAGAGAAGACCAAGTAGGAGAAATGGCAAAAATACTACAACTAGGCATATCATCTTCAAACTATAGGATAAAGTCTTGAATGAAGCCAGTTGAAAAACCTCTTATTCATAGAGAAGCAAAGACAAAAGTTATATCTGTTTTCCCTTAAAAAGTCATGTAAGCAAGGAGAGAATGGGATAAAATATTTTGTGTTGAGGGAAAAATCCTACAACTTAGAATTTTGTTCCCTGTGAAATTATGCTTCAAAAGTAAAGGAAGCATAAAAACTTTCCCAGAAACGAAAATTGAGAGAATTTGTTTCCACTGGACCTGTCTTTCAAGAAATTTTAAAAAGAAGTTTGTCAAAAAAAGTGAAATTATATAGGTCAGAAACCCAGATTTACATAAAGAAAGAAAACAATTAGAAAAAGAATAAGTAAAGGTAAAATAAAAATCTGCAGGATTTGGGGCGCCTGGGTGGCTCAGTGGGTTAAGCCTCTGCCCTCGGCTCAGGTCATGATCTCAGGGTCCTGGGATCGATCCTCACATCAGGTTCCCTGCTCAGCAGGGAGTCTGCTTCCCCCCCTCCCTCCCTTCACACATGTTTTCTCTTGTTCACTCACTCTCTCTCAAATAAATAAAATCTTAAAAAAACCTGTAGGCTTGGATTCTAACTCCCTTGTCTTTGGGAGGTGATTTATTTTTCTTCTGATTCATTTTTCTTATTCTTAATTGATCTAACAGATTAAAGTTTGTTGCAAATAATAATGCCAACAATATTTTTAATTACACACACACATATATATACACACACATTTATATATGTATTACATATTATATATATGTGCTTTTGAATAAGTATAATGAATGCAAGTAGTAATACAAGAGCCAGGAGAGAAAGTATGATTATTTTGTTTCATTTTTTAAAAGATTTTATTTATTTATTCAATAGAGAGAGAGAGATCACAAATAGGCAGAGAGAGAGGGGGAAAGAGGATCCCTGTTGTGCAGAGAGCCTGATGCGGGGCTCAAGATCATGACCTGAGCAGAAAGCAGAGGCTTAACCCACTGAGCCACCCATGCACCCTGAAAGTATGATTATTTTGTTGTTATAAGGTACTTGTACTGCCTGCGAAGTGATACAGTGCAATTTGAAAGTGAACTTCGACTAGTTGTAAATGTACACTGAAAATTCTGGAGAACATATAATAAATATATATAAAAATATATGTAAAAGTAAGATAAAATAAATATATAAGATAAATATATAAAAATAAGATAAACATATACAATATATACACACATACATATACATTACATATATATATCTCAGATATATATATTTATATATACATTTACTTATATATGTAAGTAAAAGTAAACACACACACACACACTGAGAGGAGTTACATCACACTAATAGGATGGCAAAATAGAAAGCTCTGGACTTTAACCTCCTCCCACAACACACTGATTCAACAGCTATATATGAATCAATTCCCTTTGTGAGAAATCAGAAAGCTGGTTGAGAGATTCCTGCACACTGAGCAAGTGAGAAGCTACCTACATTGAAACTGGTAAGAATCACTGAAACTAGTTTTTGCTGCCATAAACCTTAGGTCTTACACAGCACTATAAAATTTGGAGGGAACCCCTAGCTCCCAGTCTCTTCCTTAGAACCCAAGCGTTTGGAACACACATTTCATAACTTGACTTTTCCAGCGTCTGCCTAAGACTGGCTACTAACTTGCCTGTCCCTCGAAGCTGGCAGGCCTGGCATTCTAGTCCCTGGAGGACTATAGGTAACAACATGGCAGTTTTGAACAGCCAGGTGGACACTTTTCATGCTCTTCCTTCTGCCTTAGGACAAAGTGAGCAGCTGATAGCGCCCAGGCCCTAGCTCCTCCATGGAAGGAACCTGCACGTCTAACACCACAAATTCTCTGGCTGCTCCACAGAAGCAGGTCTGGATTCCAATTCCCCTGTATCTGGGAGGTAGTGATACTGGCATTCACTAGCTTCCTGGGGGTTTTAGAAAACAAAGCAATAGTTTTGAACAGGTGTGTAGATACTTTCTGTGACTCCTCTCCTGGCCTATTCCAGCAATAAACCAAACCTCAAGGTTCTCTCTGGAAGAAGTTGGACCACACCCCTGCCTCCCAATTTTTATAGCTGCTACCCAAGATTCTGACTTATGGTTTTTCTCTGAGAATTGATGCAACCAGACGTCCATTAGTCTCCTGGAGGCTACAGAGAGCAAACAACAGTTTGAGAGAGCATGAGGTCTAATAAGCCTAGAGACATTTGCAACAGTTCTTCTTGGCTTAATGCAGTGGTATTGGGAAATAAACTCTAGCTCTCAGATTCTTTTTGAGGAGAGAAGAATTGATCTCTACAACTAGGGAACCCCAATTTTCCAACTGCTATTCAGGGACTGGCTTCTATCTTGTCTGTCTTGGGGCACTGACCAGAATTGGAAAAATATATATTACTGGGGCTACTAAGAACCAAAAAAAAAGGTAGTTTGGATGAGCACAGAGGTTTGAGAGATACCTGGAATCTGACAGACATACTTTTTGAAGGTCTTTTCAGGCACAAGACTAGCCTAAGCAGGAGGGGAGAACTTACTGTTTTATCTAACTCATAGACACCAACATTTGGAATTAATTAAAATGAAGAAATAGGCAAATTTGTTCCAAATAAAAGAATAAGATAAATGTCTAGAAATCAACCATAATGAAATGGAGATATATGATTTACCTAATAAAGACTCTAAAATAATGACCATAAAGTTGTTCTTTGAGATCAGGAGAGAAATGCATAAACAAAGGGAAAATTTCAAAAAGCTATATAGTAAAAGAAAAGTATAAAATAGAAATTTTATAGTTGAAGAATACAGTGACTGAATTTAAAAATTCAATAGAAGAGGGCGCCTGGGTTGCTCAGTGGGTTAAAGCCTCTGCTTTCGGCTCAGGTCATGATCCCAGGGTCCTGGGATCGAGCCTTGCATCGGTCTCCCTGCTCAGTGGGGAGCCTGCTTCTTCCTCTCTCTCTCTCTCTCTCTGCCTATTTGTGATCTCTGTCTGTCAAATAAATAAATAAAATCTTAAAAAAATAAAATAAAAATTCAATAGAAGAGTTCAACAGCAGATTAGATCAAGTAGAAGAATATATAAGCAAATTTGAAGTCAAATGATTGGAAATCTGTAAGCCACAGAAGCATAAAAAAAAAGAGAAAGCATGAAGATACTTTAAGAGACTTATGAGACACTATCAAGTAGACCATTAATACCCATTAACTAAGCAACATGGGAGTCCTGGAAGGAAAAGAGAGAGAAAGAGAAAGGCAGAAAATTTATTCAAAGAAATAATGGCTGAAAACTTCCTAAATCTGGGTGAGGAAATAGATATCAAAATTTAGGACGTTCAAAGAACACATACACACACACACACACACCCCTAAATCCAGAGAGACCCATAGTGAGTAGTAGTATAATAAAATTATCAAAATTCAAAAAAAAATTTTTTGGAAGCAGGAAGAGAAAAGTAACTTGTCATAGGAAAGGGTATCTTCATAAGAGTAACATAGATTTTCAGTAGAAATTTTGCAGGCCAGAAAAGAATGGGACAATGTATCCCAAGTGTTGAAAGACAAATACTGCCAACTGAAAATACTATACTATGCTTGGCAGAACTGTTCTTCAAAAATTCAGGAGAGATAAAGATTTTCTGAAACAAAAGCTGAAGAAGTTAATCACCACTAGATTTGCCTTTTGATAAGTGTTAAAGAGAGTCCTTCAAGTTGAAACAAAAGGAAGCGAAAGAGCAACATGGAACTCATTGGTAAATATAAATATGTAAAAAAATACAGAATATGCTCCACAAATAAGAAGGTTGGGTGTTATGGAGGGCACATATTGCATGGAGCACTGGGTGTGGTGCATAAACAATGAATTCTGGTACACTGAAAAGAAATTTAAAAAAAGTAAAAAGTTAAAAAAATACAGAACATGATTATCATAGTGGTGGTGAGTAAGTCATCTTTAATTCTAGTATAAAAGTTAAAAGATGGGGCGCCTGGGTGGCTCAGTGGGTTAAAGCCTCTGCCTTCAGCTCAGGTCATGATCCCAGGGTCCTGGGATTGAGCCCCACATCTGGGCTCTCTGCTCAGCAGGGAGCCTTCTTCCTCCTCTCTCTCTGCCTGCCTCACTGCCTACTTGTGATCTCTGTCTGTCAAATAAATAAATAAAATCTTAAAAAAATTAAAAAAATAAAAGTTAAAAGATAAAAGTTTTCAAAATAACTATAAAATTGTGTATTGATGGATACACAATATAAGTAGATGTAGATTGTGACATTTATAACATAGAAATGTGAAGCAGGAAAGGTAAAAGTATAGTTTTTGTATGAAAGTGAGTTTAAGTTGCTATTAGCCTATATTCTACTTTTATAAGATGGATGTTTTATATAAACCATAGAGTAACCACAAAGAAAATACTTACAGAAGTTTCACAAGAGAAAAACAGAAAGGAATTGAAGTGTATATTATAAAAAACAACAAATCACACAGGAGATAAAAAGAGGGCAAAAGAGCTACAAGACCAGCAGAAAGCAATTAACAAATGGCAATAGTAAATTCCTCTTTATTGGTATTTACTGTAAATGGAAATGGATTATACTCCTCAATCAAAAGGCATAGAGTGGATGAATGGTTAAAAACTAAGATGTAACTGTATCCTGGCTATGAACAAGGAAATTAATTTCAGATTTCAGATTATACATTGGCTGAAAGTGAAGAGATGGAAAAAGATATTACCTGCAAATGGTAATCAGAATAAATCAGAGGTGGCAGAGAACACAGCTCAGAATGAGCCCTATCTGCAGAGCAAAACCAGTGGCATCATCAGGCCAGGGAACTCAGTGCACGCTCTGACTTGATTCAATCCTCAAACAATAAGCTTTACGTGCCCTGGGTTCTGTTCTACTGCCCAGCCAGGACAGGAAAACTAATTCACGGGCCATCTACCACCAAATATAGTACTAAGTCCCAACCATTTGGTAAGCCTACCCCAGGCAAATGTAGAGTCCATCCTTTGACTCACTTCTGTAGAGAACAAAGCCAGTAATCATACTCAACTGTTCTCAGTCAGTGGCATACCACCTTCTTCATCTTCGGAGCTCAAAAACTCAACTCATCAAAAAAAAAAAAAAATAGACCATAGTACCTTAAGGAACCAGGGAAGAAGAACAAATCGAGCACAAAGTTAGCAGAAGAAAGGAATTACTAAACATTTGAGCAGAAATTAATAGAATAAAGAACAGAAAAGCAGTAGACAAGTTTAGCCAAACTTTGTTGTTTTTTTTGACAAGATAAACAAAACTGACAATCACTTAGCTAGACTAAACAAAGAAAAAGATAAAGCACCTAAGTCAACAAAATTATAAGTGAAGAGAGACATTACAGCTGATACTTGAGAAATTCAAAGGATTGCAGGAGGCTACTATGAACAACTATACACTAACAAACAGGACTATTCCGAAGAGATAGAAAAAAAATTCTTAGAAACATACAATTTATCAAGACTGAACGTGGATGAAATAGAAAATCTGAATAGACCAATTATTAATAAAGAAACTGGATCAGTACTAAAAAAAAAAAAAATCTTCCAAAGAAGAACCCAGAACCGGATGGCTTCACTGGTGAAATTTACTAAACATTTAAAGAGAAATCAACACCACTCTTTCTCAAATTCTTCCAAAAGATAAAATCATTTTGAGTCCAGTATTATTTTGATACCAAATGCAGAAAAGAACAATAAAGCCACAAGACAGTATCCCTTATGAATAATAGATGTGATAAAGATGAATAAAAATAATAGCAAACCAAATCTGGCAGCACATTAAAATGTTCATTTCCAATGATCAAGTAGGATTTAACCCTGGGATACAAGGATGGTTCAACATGCAAATCAACCAGTGTGAAACATCACATTATAAATAAAGTGAAGACAAAAATCATCTGAGCATCACAGTAGATGCAGAAAAAGCATTTGGCAAAGTTTAACCCATTTAAGATAAAAATCTTTAATAAGTTAGGTGTAGAAGGAACATATCCCAGCATAAGAAAAAGCATATATGAGAAGACTGCAGCTAATAACAAAGGTTGAAATCTTTTTCTCCAAGATTTAGAATCAGACAAAGGTCCTTATTATCACCACTACTATTCAACATAATACTAGAATTCCTAGCTAAAGCAACTATGGAAGATAAATAAAATTTATTACCATTGGGAAGGAAGAAGTAAAATTGTCCTTATTTGCATATGTCATGACTTAATATATAGAAAACGATAATGACTCAATCAAACAACTATTATCTAATCAAAAAATTCAGTAAAGTTGCAGGATAAAAAATGAACTTACAAAAATTAGCAGCATTTCTATACATTTTCAATGAATTTTCTGGGGAAGAAAGGCATTGATCTCATTTATAATAGAATCAAACAATAGAATACTAAGAAATGAATTTAAGGAGGTGAAAAATCTCTACTCTGAAATTATAAGACAATGATGAAAGGAATTAAATAAATATGTGGAAAGGTGTCTTGTGTTTATGTATTAAAAAGAATAATATTATTAAAATGTTAATACTACCAAAAGCCATGTATAGATCAATGCAATTCCTATCAAGATCTTTGAGATATATCCAGTTAATAAAATATTACTCATCATTTTAAAAAAATTAGCTATCAAACCATGAAAAGACACTGAAGTTTAAACTCATATTACTAAGTAAAAGAAGCTCATCTAAAAAAAAAAAAAAGCCAATCTGAAAAGGCTACATACTGCACGATTCCACCTACATAACATTCCTTAAAGGGCTAAAACATAAAGACAGAAAAAAGATTAGTGGTTGCTATGGGTTGGGGGAAGGGGAAGGATTAATAAGAAGAATGTAGAAGATTTCTAGGTGCATTTCTAGTGCATGATACTACAATGTGGATACATGTCATTATATGTTGTCCAAATCCTAGAACATACAACACCAAGAGTTAACCCTAATGTAAACTACTGACTTTGGATGATAATTGTAGCAAACGTATGGCTCTGGAGGGAGGTGCTGGTAATGGATAAGGCAATGTGTGGAAAATATCTATACTTTCAGCTGACTTTCATTGTTAACCTAAAACTGCTCTAAAAATAGTCTACAAAAATTAAAAGCAAACTGTCAATTATTTTAAAATAAAAGATTAAAGGACCATGAATAAAATAAAATTGGATTTCAAGGTATGGAGGGAATGATTAAAAAATGAACTGGTTTTCTAAATGATATTTATTATATTTTCCAATTTTCACAAACATAAATATGTAAAGGGTCAATAATCTGTTATTTTTAATTTAGTATTTAGAGTAGCTAAAATTCAAATGGAAAATTTTTAAAAGATTGATTTAGGAAAAAAATATTCATTCACTTAATGTTGATTCTAAGGGAAGGAAATTAAAAGATTCTATTGTTATTTACAAAACATTAAATGTATAACTTATTTCCCTGATTATATATACATTTTAAAGATTTATTTATTTATTTATTTTTTGAGAGGGAGAGTGGTGGGGATAATCTTAAACAGAACCCCACGGAGCATGGAGCCCTATGTGGGGCTCCATCTCATGACCGTGAGATCCTGACCTGAGCAGAAATCAAGAGTCAGATGCTTAACTGACTGAGCCATCCAGGTGCCCCTGTAATTCATATCTTTATTTTTAATTTTATTAACAATTCTTCAAATAATTTAAATATAAATTTGGGCCTAGACTGTAAATGATGGTAGGGACATTTGTCTCTTTTCTTTCACCCTTTTCTCTTTCTTTAGGTGTCGCTGGTGAACAGAACAGGATCTACTTGATTGACTCCATTACCAGCTCCACATCTTTACTCACTGAAGCTTATTCAGACCCTTCCAAAGAACTCAACAACCCATCCCTACTGTCCACCCCAAGTGTCACTCCAGGTTCTCTTCATTTTAGTCAATTTTTTTTTAAAGATTTTATTTATTTATTTGAGAGAGAGAGATCGTAAGTAGGAAGAGAGGCAGGCAGAGAGAGAGAGGAGGAAGCAGGCTCCCTGCTGAGCAGAGAGCCTGATGCGGGACTCGATCCCAGGACCCTGAGACCATGACCTGAGCCGAAGGCAGAGGCTTAACCCACTGAGCCACCCAGGTGCCCCAGTCAATTTTTTTTTTTGATAGCAGTTATGATTTTGTAACAGGCATTCAGTTTGGGGTTTATTAAATCTCTACATGGATAAATCAGGTAGACAGCTGGATATATAAATCTGGAATTTTGGAGACAGTGCTGGACTGTAGATATAAGCTTTGAAACTCTTGGTATGTAAAAGATGTAGAAATCCTTGGGACTTGAAGGGACTGCCAAGAAAGTGAGTGTGGTTGACAATAGAGGCAAGAGACTGAGCCCGGGGGTATTGCCGTGGGAAGAACATAGGGTGAAGACATCGGGGTTAGCAGAAGGCTCAATAAAAGGAACTAGTGAGGCAGAAAAGTACTGAATGAATGTGGTATTTGGAGATCAAGTGAGGAAATGTTTCAAGGAGCAGAGAATAATATACTGTCAAATGTCATTTATAGATCAACTTTAAGGACATCTGTGAGTTGATAATGGATTTGGTAACTAGAGGTAACTGATGGACTAGACAAGAGAAGTTTTTGTTTTTAATGGTGTAAGAGTCTTATTGCCAAACAAAGATGGCAACAGAAAATTACAAAGAACATCATTTTCATGCCACTGTCCTAATTTCTTCTAGCTGTGACAAGAGAAGTTTTGGTAGAGCAAAGGGTCAAAGGTCTGATGAGAGTTCTTTAATGGCAACGAGCCAGAAAGGGAAGCTGGGTGGGGTGGGTTGGAGGAAAGTGTTGTTGTTGTCTGTTTATACAGGAGACACAGACATTCCTGTGCTGATGGGAATGCGTCAGTAGGGATAATGCTATATTAAAGAAGATTTAAGAAGGATGGGACCTCACAGTTAGTTGGAGGGATTAGCATTAGACAGAAGCAATGACTGTGTGTTCTTTAACAATGGACGAAAGGCGGACTATGAAGTTGAAAGTGCTGGTAGTTGGGTAGTTGTGGACAAGTGGCCTATGGAAGTTCTCATACACTTACTTTAATTTCTCAGTAGGAAATATGTAACTGCAGTTGAGGAGAGAGAAGAAAGCATAAAATAGATGTGTAATGCAGAGAGAGAAAATAGATTAAGGATTTATAGCATGATAATTAAGGTTGATGATCATTAGTTTAGTGCAAAACTTCCTTAGTTTCTAATATTGTATTAATGACTACCGACTTTGCTCTAAGCAAATGTCTAGCTGCACGGTACATTTTATGTCATCACATCATTATATATTAAATACACACATGCACACACTAGTAGAGCAACATAAGCTTTCTTTTGGTTAGTTTTTTATAGTGACTTTTTCTTTACTTTAAATTTACTTTCATTTAAACTTCCATCTTTATATATTTTTTAAAAATTTAAATTTTAAATTTTTTATTAATTTTTTTAAAATTTTTATTTTATTTTTTCAATGTTCCAAGATTCACTGTTTATGCACCACACCTAGTGCTCCACACAGTACGTGCCTTCCATAACACCCACCACGGGGGGGGGGGGTATTTAAATTGTGTCTCTTGTAAGCAGTGTATAGTCACTTTTAATCCAGATGACTGTCTCTTCTTAATTAAAATATTTAGGTATATTCATTTAATATAATTAGTGATATATTTGGGTGGGTTTTTTCCTTCTATCTTTTATTTCCTATTCAAACTACTTGTCTTATGTTTCTTTCTTCTTTTTTCTTTCCTTCAAGTGGAGTAACATAAGACTTTTTTATGCAACATTTTCTTTCCAATAGCTTGTTGACTGTGTATTTTTAATGTATTAATTTTTTTATATTTTTCAACATAAAATAGATAGCTTTTTAAAATCCTTGTTTGAAAAACTCCAATAGCTAGACTGTCTTTGAAACTGGTTTTCTAAAATATTTTGTGCTTTTTAAAAATTCATTTAATCTTATTTCTCAGAATGATTTGTAATTTTTCACTAAATGCTATATATTGCATTAGGAAAATGGTAGATTAATAAATTGTTTTCTTACAATAGATAACAGATATGATGGGCTAATTATCACAATCTAGACAGAGTGAGCTGACACAAAATTGTGTAGGGCTGGCTTTGACACCCTCAAATTTCCTCCCATTCCTAGGGTTTATCCCCCTCAGGTATTCTGGGGGATTAGGTGATCCCTGGATTCTGGTTTTCAAGAGAGATGAGTTGGATCCTGAGCACTAATCCTTGTTCTCTTTGTTCTTAAGGATATCAGCATTTTTGTTTGGCTTTTTGCTCAGTCTTCTGTTCTGAATTGCTTTGGAATTTGAAAAATGACTGGGGAAAGGGATTGTGAGTTTATAATATTGAGCTTAGAGTTCTCTGAACTTTGCTTTTACTAGAATCCTGTCCCTTTGGATCTCTTCCCTGCCCCCCACCCTCAGTCCCTCTTGTTTTGCAAGAGTGTGAAAAAAAAAATCAGGTTTCTTTTTTTTTTGTGTGTGTGTGCTTATTTTCTGTGTAGATCTCAGTCTTCTGTGTATATCTCAGTTTCATTTTTGTTTTGGTTTAGGGGGTTGTGGGGCTTTTTTGTTTTTGTATTTGTTTGGGTGTAGACCTAGAATTGGCAAATGACCTGGCCTGAGGGACTGTTGGCTTACCTGTCCAGGAGGTTCCCCTTTGTCTGGATTTTTTTCCTTTAAGTCTTGGTTGCTTCAGTATCTCTCTAGTGCTTTCAAACAGTTTTTCTCTCTGTATTTTCTCTCTTGATTTTTAAGTTTCTTTCAACAGGATTGTTGGACTACTGTGACTAAAAATGAATGTGAGTATTCTGATTCTGGAGGTTCCTAGATGACCTGTAGTCCTGTGAAAAAGCAGTATGATTTCCCTCACTCACTCCCAGAGACTGATTATTGAGACACCCATCCATCAATACAAATACACAGTATGCTTCTAGTCACCAGTGTTTTAAATAAATCCATCCCTTAAAACTGCTAGGAGATTAGCTAGATTTGAGACTTCTGTGATCTCTATCTTGTAGGTCATAAATGGGACTAGGGGAGTGAGGCAGGATGAGTCCCTGAGATCTTTGATCCTTTTTATTTGACTATTAAAATCACCTGGAAATCAAATTTGACCATTATTTGCACAACTGAGTTTCTCCAACAAACTTGATGAAGGACTACTAATGAGGCCCTGACTGAACTTTAAAAATCTACCTCAGGGTTGCCTGGGTGGCTCAGTGGGTTAAAGCCTCTGCCTTTGGCTCAGGTTATGATCTCAGGGTCCTGGGATTGAGCCCTGCATTGGGCTCTCTGCTCAGCAGGGAGTATGACTCCCTCCCTGCCCCTGCCTGCCTCTCTGCCTACTTGTGATCTCTGTCGGTCAAATAAATAAATAAAATCTTTAAAAAAATAAACACCTCAATAATTCTACTTACATTCTTGGCATTGGTGTCACTTCACTAGCAATATGTGATAATTCAAATGAAAAGAAATAACAGAAGCTGATGTAGACACTCTGGAAAATAGTATGGAGTTTCCTCAAAAAGTTGAAAATAGAGCTACCCTACCACCCAGCAATCGCACTACTAGGTATTTACCCTAAAGATACAAATGTAGTGATCCGGGACGCCTGGGTGGCTCAGTTGGTTAAGCAGCTGCCTTCGGCTCAGGTCATGATCCCAGCGTCCTGGGATCAAGTCCCTCATCGGGCTCCTTGCTCCGCAGGGAGCCTGCTTCTCCCTCTCCCTCTGCCTCTGCCTGCCACTCTGTCTGCCTGTGCTCGTGCTCGCTCTCTCTCTCTCTCACAAATAAATAAATAAAATCTTTAAAAAAAACAAAAAAAAACAAATGTAGTGATCCGAAGGGGCACGTGCTCCTGAAAGTTTATTGTAGCAAAATCCATAATAGCCAAACTATGGAAAGAACCTGGATGTCCATTAACAGATGAATGGATAAAGAAGAGGTGGTATATATATAAACAATGGAGGGAGGAAGGGGCAAGATGGTGGAGAAGTAGCAGCTGAGACGACTCAGGTAGCAGGAGATCAGCTAGATAGCTTATCAAACCATTGCGAACACCTACAAATCCAATGGGAGATCGAAGAGAGGAAGAACAGCAATTCTAGAAACAGGAAATCGACCACTTTCTGAAAGGTAGGACCGG
>PISX010011068.1:0-67180 GCA_004024625.1 Mellivora capensis | reverse complement strand
GGTAAATACCCAGTAGCGCAATTGCAGGGTCATAGGGAAGCTCTATTTTTAACTTCTTGAGGAACCTCCACACTGTTCTCCAGAGTGGCTGCACCAACTTGCATTCCCACCAACAGTGTAAGAGGGTTCCCTTTTCTCCACATCCTCTCCAACACACGTTGTTTCCTGTCTTGCTGATTTTGGCCATTCTAACTGGTGTCAGATGGTATCTCAATGTGGTTTTAATTTGAATCTCTCTGATGGCTAGCGATGATGAACATTTTTTCATGTGTCTGATAGCCATTTGTATGTCTTCATTGGAGAAGTGTCTGTTCATGTCTTCTGCCCATTTTTTGATGTGATTATCTGTTTTGCATGTGTTGAGTTTGAGAAGTTCTTTATAGATCCTGGATCAGAATGATGGACTTTTATTGAAGGCATTAAATCAGAGATGAGGGAGAATTTGGGATTGCTAGAGAAAGAGTAATCAGGTATCTTCTAGGTGTAAGTTTGGATAGGAGATAATCTAATATAGAAAGGTCTCTTCTCTGATCTATCTCCATGTCACCCAAGGCATCTAGTCCAGTGCTGAGCAATGAGTAGGGGATGGAATAGGACTGAATGAATAAAGAATGAAGGAAAATAAATGAGCAAACTAATGAATGGTCAGAGAATGGCAATGCAGTTGGAGAAAAGGGATGGATAGGAAATAACTTGTAGTGAAAACATATGTAAGAATGAGTGATCTGAAGCTAAGAAGAGGGCCTCATTCATGGTTTTGAAGTTCATTTTGGGTAACTGGGGAATGATAAAGACAAAAATAAGGAAACTAGAGGGAAGTCTTAATAGGTGGGGCAGGGAATTCAATTGACTTCAACTCAATTCAACAGTGAATCCAATTTTGGACACATTAAATAGAAAGTGTAGATACATTTTTCTACTTTTTTTTCTCCCAGTAGGCAAATTTAAATGCATATCTGGAAGTTTGGGAAGCAGATTTACATTTATTTGTAAATGGAGGGCTTAGATTCAATAATTTCTACATTTCCTCCAACCTCTAACACTCTATAGCTCTGTGGTTCTTCCAAGATGTTGTTGAGTCATTCTAATAGAGATAACAAATGAGCCATAGAGCAGATATGATCACTATGAATGAGGATTAAGAGCTGCAAGGGTGAATGATAGATACTTGGGGAATGCGCATGTACAGCCAGTTAGGGGACTGGCTTCAGAGAATTTGAGCAGAGGTAAGTTCCTGATCAACAGATAAACAAACACAAAAAAACGCAAAAAGACGCAGAAGCACAATAATGTGAAGGCTTGCTCTGTTCCTGGAAACCCAAAGCATTTTAGTTATAGAAGTTAGATACATGACATTTTATGATGCACAAAAATGGTAATTTCATATGGTATAGACTAATTTATCAATTCATTTAACATACATTCTAATGAGGGACTCCTTAAGCTTGGCATGTTACTTAAAACTTTTTTAGTTTTACCATTTATAGAATGTGGATGATTTCTACTTAAATATTGTTTTAGTGATCAATCAGTTAATATGTGTAGAGCTTATAGAGAAGTGCTGAGCACATAGCAAGAGTGCAGTAAATGTTAGGTATTATTTAACACTAGAGGGAATGAATACTATGCATGAAGTCTTGCAGATAAAAAGTTGCAGAATGAGGATTTGAATCCATGTGTACCAGTTTCCCCAAATTATTCTTAACCACTAAATTAACATTTCCCAAAGAGTTTTACATGAAGCAGTAGAGAGGCTCCATAAGTATAGGGTTCTATACTCCAGTAGGTCTGGAAAACTGAGAACTGTATTTTTCTGTGCATCTGAAATCTTTCTTTCCTTTCACTAAAAGTTTTGAGATCTTCAGCAAACTGACCTGTTTAGTTCTATCTAACCCAATGTTTCTCAAATCATTTGACCATAGAAAATGTTTTTTCTTGTGTTGTCCATTAATATCTTGAGCAGTTTGTTTTCCATTGAAGATATTTTGGAAAACTCTAAATGATGACACAGTGCCTTCCAAGTGAAAAATGTGATATAACAAAAGCCCCCCCCCAAAAAAAAAGGAAAGGAGGAAAAGGAGTGCTTCAAAGAAGTTTTCAGTGATTTTGAAATGTTGCAGAAATGTTAAGAAGAAAAAAAATTGAGGAAAGACCCAGGATTGTAGTCAAGGATACATCATCAAGAAAGAGATAGGAAGAGAATACAGATTGTAGGTAGTTGAACAATTGATAATTAAGGAGTAGATATGTATTGTCCTTCAAAGATGTTAGGTGATTTGAAAGAAAAAAAAAGGATATTCAAAAGTATAATACAAATAAAGAGAAGATTTTTTTTTAAGATTCCATTTATTTATATGACAGACAGAGATCACGAGCAGACAGAGAGGCAGGCAGAGAGAGAGAGGGGAAGCAGGCTCACCGCCAAGCAGAGAGCCCAATGCGGGGCTCGATCCCAAGACTCCGGGATCATGACCTGAGCCGAAGGCAGAGGCTTTAACCCACTGAGCCACTCAGGCGCCCCGGAGAAGATTTTTAAGTACAGACATTTTGTGTGTGTTTATAAGAAGAAAGAAAGGTACCTTGAGGGGGAATGATATTCAGGGAGAATTCAAACAAGAAAAAAAAATAAATGGAAGTCATGCTATCTAAGGATATTCATAAGGGAAAACACAAGGAGATACCTGAATTTGGTTGAAAAAATGAAGATAAAATAAAAAGTATGGAACTTAGGGCTTTGCTTCTCTTCTCCTGTCTCATCTTTATTGTGTGGCCATTGTATTGCTTAGAAGTGTCTCCATCAAAAGTATGCAAATATCATGAGACAGAGTTATGTTTATTTTGCCATTCTGTTAACAATACTCATTGGGTAGAGATGTTTTTAATGACTAAAATGAGATGTAAGGAATATCTATACTATAAAAGATACAATGTATTTGGTTTTGAATCAGTGAGAGTCAAGATTATTGGCTTACAATCTGCAGCTCATTGAGGAAAGAATAGATACAGCAGTCTGGAATTCTGAGCAGCGAAAGAAACTGTGTAAAACATACCAATTCAAGAGCTCATGTAAGAAATTTAGGGGAAATTCAATATACTTTGAAGAGTATTTTAAGTGAGCAAATATCATTTCCTACACCAGTCAAGGTATGTAGGCTTACTGTTCACAATTTTACCTGTAAAAAGTCATATTTTTATCAGAATTTTTAGACTTTTTATTCAAATTCCAGTTAGTTAACATACAGTGTCATATTGGTTTAAGGTACACATTTTTTTAAATTTGCCATATATCTTTTTTTTTTAATCTTTTTCAAGTTCTTATTTAAATTCCAGTTTGTTAATGTACAGTGTGACATTAGTTTCAGGTATAAAATTTAGTGATTCTTCACTTATATACAACACCCAGTGCTCATCACAACAAGTGCCCTCCTTAATCACCTTATCACTTATTTAACCCATTCCCCCCGCCTAGCTCCCCTCCAGTAATTCTCACTGTGTTCTCTACAGTTATGAGTCTGTTCTGTTTCTTTTTGTTTTTTCTCTATATTCATCTGTTTTGTTCTTAAATTCCACATATGAGATAATTCATATGGTATTTGTCTTTCTCTGACTTATTTTATTTAGCATAATACTCTCTAGCTCCATCCATGTCATTGCAAATGGCAAGATTTCATTCTTTTTTATGGCTATTATTTCTGTGTGTGTGTGTGTGCGCGCGCGCGCACGTACCACAGCTTCTTTATCCATTCATCAGTGGATGGACATTTGGCTATTATTGTAGGTGACAGTGCTATAAGCAGCAGGGTGCTTAAATCCCTTCAAATTAGTATTTTGGTATTCTTTGGGTAAATACTTACTAATGCAGTTCCTCCATCATAGGGTTGTTCTGTTTTTAACGTTTTGAGGAACGTCCATGTTGTTTCCCAGAGTGGCCGTACCACACTGGATTCCCACCAACAGTGAAAGAGGATTCCTTTTCTCCACATCCTTCCCAACACCTGTTGTTTCTAGTATTGTTGATTTTAACCATTCTGACAGATGTGAGGTGATATTTTTTTTAAGATTTTTTTTTAAATTTATTTATTTGGCAGAGGTCACAAGTAGGCAGAGAGGCAGGCGGGAGGGGTGGGAAGCAGGCTCCCTGCCAAGCAGAGAGCCCGATGCGGGGCTCGATCCCAGAACCCTGAGATCATGACCAGAGCCGAAGGCAGAGGCTTAACCCACAGGGCCACCCAGGTGGGTGACATCTTAATTGTAGTTTTGAGTTGTATTTCCCTGATGATGAGTGATGTTGAGCATCTTTTCATATGTCTCTTGGCCATCATATGTCTCTTGTCTTCTTTGGAAAAATATCTCTTTGTGTCTTCTGCCCATTTTAAAATTGGGTTATTTGTTTTTTGGGTGTTGAGTTTTATAAGTTCTTCATATGTTTTGGATATTAACCCTTTATCAGATATGTCACTTGCAAATATCTTTTCCCCTTCCATAGGTTGCCTTTTCATTTTGTTGATTGTTTACTTCACTGTGAAGAGACTTATGATTTGAAGAAATCCCAATAGTTTGTTTTTGCTTTTGTTTCCCTTGCCTCAGGAGACATATATATTAAGAAGTTGCTATGGTTAATGTCAAAAAGGTTACTGCCTGTGTTCTCCTCTAGGATTTTTATGGCTTCAAGTCTTAAGTTTAGGCCTTTAATCTATTTAGAATTTATTTTTGTGTACGGTATAAGAAAGTGGTCCGGTTTCATTCTTCTTCATGTTGCTGTCCGGTTTTCCCAACACCATTTGTTGAAGAGACTCTCTTATTTTGATTAACTATCAGAAGGGAAAAAAATTAGCTATCAGTAGATATAGGAAATATTTTGTAATGAGGCAACAGATTATGCAGTTTAATCAAAAGGATTTTTTCCTGATTGGCTTTTTGTGTAGAGTGGTCTTCAATAATTAAAACATGAATCTTCTCAGGGTGCCTGGGTGGCAGTCGGTTAAGAATCCAACTCTTGATCTCAGCTCAGGTTTTGATCTCAGAGTCATGAGTTCAAGCCCTGTGTTGGTAAAAATAAGTAAACAAATTAATTAATTAATTAATTAATTAATAAAAAGAAGCCTCCCTAATTTTTCTTTCATTTTTTTTTTGCATTAAAGTTTAACATTTTCTGAGGACTTATTTATTAGATCCCATTATAAGTTTTCTATAAGTGGGTAAACTTAAGAAATGAAAATATGTAATTTCTGTTTTTTTTTTTCAGTAGACCACAGCTGCATCTTACAGAATCTTGCCCAATGAAGAGCAGGCTATATTCACTTACATCATCATAGCTCACAAAATAAAAAGGGCAGGAGTGCTTTAAAGCATGAGCAACATTGTTTGTCACATGTTAATACCACAGACCTACTGTGAATAATATAGAAAGCAACATTCTAAAAGAGACTAGAATTCAACACCCAATGTTAGAGCTATACTTTGTAACAGTAGTAAAAATAGGATTGTACAAATAGTAAAGGATTTACAAATAGTAAAAATAGGATTGTACAAAAAAAGGATTGTACAAGTTTGAGAAGATAAACTAGAAGAAATTATCCCAGATGTATAACATCGAAAAGAGATGAAAAGTGATAAATAAGAAAATTAGAGGAATAATCCAGGAATTTCAACACTCACATAAGTCAGAAAATGCAAGTGAAAATGATCAAATTCATAATATTTAACATTTCCCATAACTAAGAATGCAAGTGTCTGATCTTGCAACCATTCCAGTTTAGAGTGGAAAGAAAGAAGGATCCAAGAGAGTAGTGTATGTTGCAAAGAGAAGGGGGATACATAGGATGAAGGAAATAATAGAATATCTGATGAGTTTGAATATATTCAGAAGAGATTCGCTGACTATTGAAGTGTTTGGGAATAAATTAGTGCTTGTTGCATAGGATACTAAGAATATAGAAAAGAGTGGTGAACTTCATGCATAATGTATGCTTAGTAGCAATATAAATATTGAATGTTTATTTGAGGAAAGAGGGTGACAACCTGTTATTGAAAAGGGAAAAAGGAAGTTTGGGGAAAGTGAGGTAGGAAAAAAATAGAAAATATTTAAAGCTAAGAAATCATTTAACAGCAGCACATGATATTTAAAATATAAAACAGCTGAAATAATTTAAGATGGTTGGGGTCAACTGTCATTGTTTTGTTTTACACATACTTAACAAAGGAATGAGAACCATATTGGCAATACACTTTTATTAGCAATTTTCTGTATTAGAGAGCAATGGAGCAATTGTGTATCCGCTATGATTCAGAGCAAACTAGCTTAAGTAACATGGCAACTTATTGACTCCCCAAACTAAAAAGTCCAGGCATGTGTCTGTATATACACTCCATCCCTGTGCTCAGATGAAGTGTTCACTACTCTTTATTTATCAGCTCTGCATCGCCTTAATTATCAGGCTTCACATGGTGTTGGAAATGTTCTCTCTCAAAGAACTTCCTTCCGTAGAAATCCAGAAGTTACTCTTCTTGAAACAGTTTGAATCACATATCCATCTTTGACCAATCACTGTAACAAAGCATGTCTTCTTCCAGCCCTACAAGTTCTCCGATTTGAGAACTTTTTGTCCATTTTTTCTCACACATGGATAGCTCTTTTATGAACTTGTCTTTTTCCTGTCATAGCTTGTCAAATGCACATAACAATAGTTATATTGTTATAGAATCGATAGATGCCGATAACTACTTCCAACCTCTTCCAATACAGCTATATGTTTATTATTTATATGTCTGCCTTTTCAAGTTGTTGCAAGAACAGCCATTCCACCAACCAAATCTCAGTAGCTTAACAGACCAAAATAGATAAATTAATTAATTAATTAATTAATAATAAAAGGTTTATCCCTATTCTTGGGACCCAAGTTGAGGAAACAATCCGTCCACCATTATAAATATTGGCAGGCACTGTACAAAGTTAGTAAACTTTAGCAGTTCTGATATTAGCAATTAATTGCTGTAACTGGTTATTACATGTTATTTCTCCTTTAACTTGCTCAGAACTCTTTATAAGGTCCCATAAATCACAAGGAGTCTAGAAAGAACAATTGTGTCATGGACCTAGAAGCTAGGAGAGCTATAATTTGGCTAGCAGCCAAATAGTGAATGCCATATTGTCCCATAGGACATCACAAAACTAATAGGTTGCTAGTATTTTGTGAACCTGGTTGTCCTGTTATGTTTTGTGCATTTCTCTAGAATCTGTGCCCATGAATAAGGAGAGCCTTTCTTTGGTGAGATGGCAACCCATCGGAGTGTATATTTATTATCAATGCACTAAGTATATCTGTACTTGGTTTGGTCCACAGTTATATATTATTAAGTTTGCTCTTTGAGTTTTCTATTTAAAAGATACTATGATAAGCAACTTTTTGAGAGTTAAGTTACAAAATTCCTTTAAGAGGTTAACATACCCCTGGCAACATTTTGTGTTTAGGTCTCTTTGTCTGCTCTGGAGCCTATATACTCACCAGAGGATCCCTGGCTGCCTCTCGAACTTTGCATACTCAACTACTAGATAATGTGCTGCACCTCCCACTCAGGTTTTTTGAAACCAATCCCATAGGCCAGATCATCAACCGCTTCACCAAGGTCAGTAAAGCCACACCTTATTGAACAGCGTACCTAAAAACGATGACCTGTATTTAGGACCTTGTAATAGTATTTATAAAAAATATACATATCATCCTGAAAAGATGGGTTATGTGTAGTATAGATTTCCTTGTTATTTTATTTCAAATTCTTGGGACATTTATAATTGATGTACAGCAGTACCACATCTCATACACATAATCAAAATAACCCCTGAAAATGGCTGAAAGGATCCAGAAAGCATATGTGCTCTGACATCTACAACTCCAGTTCTTCCATACATTTAGCTTGAGAATCACTGGTTTGGGGTAAGAAAGTAAAGAAAATAGAAGTCTATATGACATTAACTGGATTTTAAGCATTCTGCTTTTAAGAAAACTGTCAACTCACTTATGGTGAATGGGGGATAGGTGGAGCTTCCCAGAGTGTCTCTGCTTACCTACAGGGTTTTCCTCCTCGTTTTCTATCAAACACTTAAAATTACATGTCCAAAAGAAATAGAATGCAAGCCACATAAGTAATTTTAAATTTTCTGATGGTTGCAATAAATAAGCAAAAAGAGACAGCTGGAAATAATTAATTATAATCTATTTTAACAGAGAATGTCCGAAACATTTCAAACTTGCTTAAAGTTGTTTAAAATTATTAACTGAATATTTCACATTCTTTATTTCTACACAGTCTTCAAAAACTGATTTGTATTATTTATAGCACATCTCAATTTGCAGTAGCCACATTTCAAGTGCTCACTCAGTAGACACATATTGCTAGTGGTTCCTGAATAAGATAGTACAGGCCCATAACCATAAAATATGCCAATATATTGTGTGTACATGTAAAAGATTTTTGGTGTGTATTTGGGAGGAAGTGAGAATAAAACATGAAAATCTAAATGAAAGTACCTAACCTAATAAATGTGTGGTGGAATAGTAAATCTTGTTTCGTCGTACCAGTGTACACACAGTTTTTGAAAATGTATGGAAAAACTTGATCTCTAGCATTTTTATCTCTCAGTGGACATTTGTCTGGGACCCTAATGAAAATATGTCACTTTTATACAGTAAATGTCAAATGCTTGGGTGTTAAACAGGTGAGAATATGGGAAGATGTGTTCTAAAGACAGGCAGGAAACTTCATATGGCTATGATGCTCTTACACTATTCGGAATATGAGATAAACAGAGAAATCGCAAAGCAAGACTGAGATTAATAAAATTCCATCTCCACTCTTTGTGTCCATTTTGTCATGAACTGAGTAGTTGTCTTTGCCTCTATGTTGGGTATCTTCCTACTCCCTGGAATTTCTTAGGTCATACCTTATGCCATAGATTTGACAACATAGATTTGTTTAAGTTGTTTGTGAATTGATGCATGACCTTCCTGTGTTCTTCCATTCATTGTCCACTTCCATCTTTCAGTTTCTAATTTTGCAGATGAGATTATTTTGTTTTTCTACCTCTTGGAATGTTGACAGGATCCAGCTATCCAAAAGACCACTGAACATGTTCTCAGTGGTTAAGAATGGCTCACTAGTATTTTACAGAGTAGTAAATAGTGGTTAGGCCAGTGCTCCTGAACACCCGGTTACTGGGGTTTGGACTCCATTTTTAAAATGTTTTTTAAGCAGAGTCTGACATTAGTTATATATATTAAGTGCTGCCTAGTTTTCATTGGGAAATCCAAATTGCTTGACCATAGGCATCTTGTTGCTAGAATAGTTAACATCTTGTTAACTATTACAACTGACCACAAGGGAAAAATATACAAGGGTAGATTGGGGAGGAAAAAGACCATGTAGTTGGACTTATTCAATCATCAGATTGTCACATCTGAGTAATTTTTTAAAATTTTTACATTGAATGATATATTTCTTCTTTTCTTCATTTTAAATCATGAAAAGTTAAAAATAAAGTGACCTGACACCAATTTTTTCAGGACATGTTTATAATTGATATACGTTTCCATTACTACTTGCGGACCTGGGTGAACTGCACATTGGATGTTATTGGAACAGTTTTGGTCATTGGGGGAGCTTTACCACTCTTCATTCTTGGGGTTATTCCCTTGATGTTCCTCTATCTCACTATACAGGTAAGTACATGGATTTTTATGTGTATTAATAACATAAGTTCATAGTCAGATACAGGTTCAGACCCACTTCGATAGCCCATTAGTTCATGTTCTCCAAAAAGAAGATTCCAAGAAAGAATTCCATATAGCAGAGAGTTCCTGGAGAATGCCTGTAGAAGATAAAGGAGAAGGCTGCGTGAGCCCTCCGACAGGGATGCAGGTCTGATTCTTGTGAGGGAGAGAAGAGGATTGGGTAGGAAAAATCTTGGATTACAGGACAGTTCAATGAGAGATTTATTGCATGAATGGGAAATCTACAATCAGTGTCACACATTGGAGTGTCCCAAGTGTCCCTGAAATGGGCTTGCTTTATGCACCCATAAGGGTGCTTTATGGCACCCTTGCCATACTCAAGTCATTGCCAAGAAGCCACCTGTGGGAAACATGGCCTCCATGCTCATAGAGGTGGATGCAGCTGGGCTGTCAGTTAGCTGTGGCCCCTGCTGCAGCAGAATGGAATTATGCATTTTTAAGGCCACCACAGAATCTACCTTGTATTTACATTTTAGCAGAAAGTGAATTTTCCTGTAAATCCAAAAGAGAAACCGATAAATGCATTCTTGTCCCATTATCCCCAATATCAGCAAAGGACTCCTAGAAGAACTCAATAGATCTCTCATGATACATATCTTTATATTCCAATTAAAGTGTGGTCAACCACATTCCAAGGTTATGTCACCGGGAGGCTACAGTGTAAAAGGAAATTTCTTAACACATATTTAATTTAAAAATGAAAGCATTTTGAGGCTCTTTACAGAAAAGGATGTGGTTCTTGTAGTTCGATGCTTTCCCAAAACTCAAGTTTTAAAAATTCATATTGGAGTTTAATCTTCCCAAACCAGAATGTTAATCATGTTCTTATTTCTACACCTATGCTATTATTATTCCTCCTACTTCCTATGTTTTCCCTATTCTCTCTGCCTGACTGGATCTTACTTACCCTTCATGGCCTAGGTCATATTTCATTTCTGTGTGAACTATTCGTTACCAAAATAGTGCAAAGAGCTCAGACTCATCCAGGTATTATGGATTTATTATACTGCTAGTATTACAGGCTATTTTTTTTTTAGACCACAAATTATCTCGCCAATGAGATTGTAAGTCCTCCAGGGAAGACACTATGTCTTAGAGCTAAAAGAAAAAAATCTAGGATATGAGGGATGGTATTGACAATCAATTATATCTGCTTAAAAAAAAAAACCCTCGTATCACAAATGAAAATGTATGTGATGGTCTTGTGGTTGGTAAATTAGAATAGGATGACCAGGAGTGGAAATGAGTCTAGAAACCATATCTTGTTAGGGACACCGTATAGAGTGAGCCCTGAATATGAATTCAGGAGACTCAAATTCTAGTTCCTTTTCTGACTTCTATGCTTGGCACATCACTTGTGTTTCCAGGCTTCCTTGCTTCCCCCTATAAAATAGGAGGTTTGCTTTATATCAGTGCTACTCAAAGGATGGTCCCTGGATCTGTAGACCATACCCCAGACCTATTGAATCAGAATCTCTAATTGTACCTCTTTATTTTTTTTAAAAGATTTTATTTATTTATTTGACAGAGAGGGAGATCACAAGTAGACAGAGAGGCAGGCAGATAGAGAGGGGGAAGCAGGCTCCCTGCTGAGCAGAGATCCCAATACGGGACTCAATCCCAGGATCCTGAGATCATGACCTGGGCCGAAGGCAGAGGCTTAACCCCCTGAGCCACCCAGGCACCCCTGTACCTCTTTAAGAAAAGTCACATTTTACAACGTATGTGTGTGTTGTGTATTATTGTTGTTAATCACAGTTTTATAAAACTGGGAGGAAATAAAGAATCTATCAGGGTGAAGCCTAGAGTAAAAAATTTCTTTATGACAGTATCTTAAGTCACGTTGCAGTCCCAGAATGCCAGTCTTCTGTGTTCCCCAGGGCACTTGCATAGCAGAGCACTTGCAGAGCTTGTAGGTTGCAGCTTGACAGGTAGGTTTTTGCTCAGCTTGCTCAAGGTTTTTACCAAAATGAGGACATTTTAATCAGGGATTTTATGTAAAACTCCAGATCCAAAGATTTCCTTGCAAAAAATTGCAGGATGTGGCAACTCTTGATTTGCGTTTCTAGTTTGTAGCAATTATCGGGGGCTGGTGAATGATGGTGCGGTTAACCTAGGGCATTCTCCCTCCAGCTCTCCAGTCTCCATTCATCTCAACCAGTCTCAACCAAGCTAGAGGAGAAGTAGCCAGTAATACTTGCGTGGCTGCACTGGTAGGAGTTTCTCATCAACAGCAACAACAGAATTTTCTCATGATGATATTTAGGTACAAAAATACTATTGTTGGTACAGTTGGTTGACTTCCTTCGTTTAATGGCTTAATGCCCTAGTCACATTGCCAACCTGTGACACAGAGCTTCTTCCGTAGTAGGTCCTCAGTAATGGTTGTTTGAAAGGATTATCAAAGTGGAGATTTGCCCAATGCTGTTCTAGCCATGCTCTCCAGAATTGGGGCTTTCTACTGTTAGGGTGTAGTTGTTTCTTAAGGCTCCGGTAACAAATTTGATAGCTTCAAACAACAGGAATTTTATTCTCTCACAGTTCTGGGAGCTAACAGTCCAAAATCAAGGTATAGGCAGGGTTGGTTCTTTTCTGGATCCTTTGAGGGAACGTTGGTTTCATGCTTCTCTCCTAACTGCAGTTGTCAGCAATCCTTGGCATTTTCCTTAGCTAATATGTACATTCCTCCAATCTCATCTTCACATGGCTTTCTCCCTGTGTCTTTGTCTTCTCTTTTTCTGTCTCCTACAAGGACAGCCAGCACTGGATTTAGGGCCCACCCTAAGTCCAGGATGATCTCATCTTGAGATCCTTAATGACAGCTGCAAAGATTCCATTTCCACATAAGGCCACATTCACAGGTACTGGAGTTAAACCTTGAACTTCACTTTTTGGGGTCACTCAAGTGTCTTGCCATTGGCAAACCATTGAAGCAATTTCTGCTACATCTTTCCAACTGCCCATTTCTGTCTTCGGGTTAGAGATACTACGTGGCGAGTTCTCGGCAGATTCGACGGTTGGCAGGAGCTTCTCGCTCTCCCATCATTTCACACTTTAGTGAGACCTTATCAGGGGTGTCCACTATCCGGGCATTTGGACATGAACAGAGGTTCATCCAGCAAAACAAAGAGGTAGTGAATGAGAACTTGGTCTGCTTCTACAATAACGTAATTTCAAACAGGTGAGTCGTATGAGTATAGCTAGTTCAAGACCAGTCTCTTTTTAGATGTCTTGTGCACTAACTTTTAAACAGAAAGAGGGTTTTGTAATGGCATTTCATCAGATTATTTTTAAAAAGAAGAAAGCCCTACATATTTCTAATATTTAATATACATTTAAAGTGCATCTATTTATACTCAAATGAAAAGTACATACTACTTTACATGAAAATAAGGTCCCAAGTTTTTGTTTTTGTTTTTTAAAGATTTTATTTATTTATTTGACAGAGAGAGAAATCACAAGTAGGCAGAGAGGCAGGCAGAGAGAGGGAAGCAGACTCCCTGCTGAACAGCCCAATGCGGGTCTCAATCCCAAGACACTGAGATCATGACCTGAGCTGAAGGCAGAGGCTTAACCCACTGAGCCACCCAGGCACCTTTTTGTTTTTTGTTTTGTTTTGTTTTGTTTTAAGATTTATTTATTTGAGAGAGAGAGAGAGAGATAAAGACAGCAAGCAAGGAGAGGGGCAGAAGGAGAGAATCTTCAAGCAGACTCCCTACTGAGCATGGACCCCAATGCAGGAGCTCGATCCCATGACCCATGAGATCATGACCTGTGCTGAAACCATGAGTTGGAGGCTTAACTGACTGAGCTACCCAGGCACCCCAGGTCCCAAGTTTTTGTAGATTATATAGGATGCTATTAGAATTACTAATAATTTTGTGTTTGTAGAATATGTTTTATTTGCATACAATAATTTATATTTTAAATTTATCATTTCACAAGGAGAAATTTATCATTTCACATAAAGGAGAAAAATGAAATATTAAATGGTACCTAGGCACATTTTAACTTTTGGAGACTAATTTTATCATGTAAAAAAAGGGCATGTAATCCAGAAGGTGATTGATTTTTCTGAGAGGATTTTAAAATATGACACAGCGTAGCTGGTGTTCTTTTTTGACTTTTAATTCTGTTTAAGTTTTAAAGCAAAGTTCTGCAAAAGTAAAGTGTGTTTTTATGCAGAGGAATCCTTTAGTCTTTCATCACTGCAATGATCCTGTTTTGATTGAATTCTAAGTAAGTGAGGAAAAAAGGAAGCAGCTATTGATGTTTACATTTTCATGTCCCAGGAGTGCACCAAAACCTTTGCATCTCAGCTGAGGAATATTTTCCATTATCACAGGTGGCTGTCTGTCAGACTGGAATTCCTTGGCAACTTAATGGTATTCTTTGCAGCCCTGCTCGCTGTGCTGGCTGGCAAGTCTATCGATTCAGCAACAGTTGGTTTGTCCATATCCTATGCCCTAAATGTAAGTAATAATGACTTTGTGGCATATGATATGTTTATAATCCAGTTAATTAAACTCTCTTCTCCTTTGCCTGTCTGAATTATAGATCGTATTAACTAAGTAATGAGAGGCCCTGGAGGCTCATTTCTTCCTCTGTAGCAGGAAGCTGGCTCAGCAATTCCAAGTTAACTCACAAAGAGAACAGGCTGAGTGCTAGAAGTCTCGGCAACGCCTGGGGTGGCATAGTTACCTAGAAGCTTCCTGTTCTCCTAGCCTTATAGATTTATAGAATGTGGCCGTGGTAGGCTCTCTCCTCTGTGGCCCGTGCTACCAGTTTGCCCAGCCTACCCAAGGAGATAATACAGACTCTGGGGAGAACATATGCTCTGCTTCTTCTGTGCTTATAAGTTTTTCCCTGATAACCCCTATTTTGTGTTACACTGAAAAGCACTGGTTGTATCAGTGTGTTCATGCCCTCTTTGTAAACAGAATATTCCCTAAACTACTAAATATACTTATACATTATTTAAACGATAAGTCTAGATGATTTGAGTACTTACCCTTCATCACTTATCCAAAATGCTTAAGGCAAGTTGCATTTCAGATTCAGAACTTGGGCTTGTAGAAAGGAAATATGATATGCATACCATAGTCAAGGTCTGGGGCAGAACCCCATAATCAGACTACTTGTTCTGCAGTGAAATATGTGGGTATTTTTCCCTAAGTGGGTTAAATAAAGACTTTAAAGAGCCCCATATTATATGTTTTCAAGTCAGGTTGGCCATCAAATTATTTGGCACCAAATTTGAGAAAACACCAAATTGGCAGAGTTTTTTGGCTTTTAGAGTTAGGCTTGGATTACAACCTATATTTGTGGGTATGGTGAGAAGAAACTAGAGTGAAAGAAAGAAAGAAAGAAAGAAAGAAAGAAAGAAAGAAAGAAAGAAAGAAAGAAAGAAAAGGGGGAGACAAGAGTGGTCAAAACTTAGGAGAATCCTCCTTCTGATGAAAGATAGTGAGGAATGCCCAAGGTAATACTGTGCACAAATTTTTTTCTCACGGGGTGTACCTTCCTTTCTTTCTTTCATTTATTTATTTGAGAGAGAAAGAGAGAGAGAAAGCACAAGAAGGGGGAAAATCAGAGAGAGAAGCAGACTCCGTGCTGAGCGGGGAGCCCTATGCGGGACTCGATTCTGGGACTCCAGGATCGTGACCTGAGCCTAAAGCAGATGCTTAACCAACTGAGCCACCAAGGCACTCCGGGGTGTACATTTCTTGAAACAGATCCATCAATATTCATCATTCCTTACACCCAAGTAGGGACTCCTTCAACATATGTTGAACTATTTCTTCTGCCAAAAAACCATTATTTATGATATGAATGATTTTAATATACTTAAACACTTGTGTGTTTACATGTAAATATGCTTACTTCTAAAGTTGTTGAATAATCAGAAGAGATAAAATATATGAAAATGATGAAAAGTGAAACTTTATAAAGTATTATTCATATTATAAAAGACTAAAGAACCATTCATGAAGCTTGGGTTTTGTCCTCCAGATTACACAATCTCTGAATTTTTGGGTGAGGAAAGCTTGTGAAATTGAAACCAATGCAGTTTCCATTGAAAGAGTTTGTGAATATGAAAATATGGATAAAGAGGTAAGCAATCCCAAGTAGCCAATAAGTAGATGCAGGATTAAGACATTTTAATGCACCTTAAATTGACATTTAAAAAAATAAATTTTAAACAAAACCTGCTTTTCCAAATTCATATTGTAATACTAAGCATTTCAGTGAAATTAAAACCCAATCTACTGTTAAATACACCATTATTTTATATATCACTAAAATAGAAAAAATACCAGAGTTAACTAAATTGCAGTAGTATACAAATTGTAAGATATGTTATATTGTAAAGATTAAATATGAGTGCCTGTTCTTAGAAGGCACAATGATTTGTCCTCTACCAAAGTAGAGTAAAATATGCAACCTACGATTATAACTTTGTGAGGATTTTACATTGTGAAAAGTGTCTTAGTATAGTCATCTCATAATGGAAGTCTGTGCAATTTTTAAATTAACTACATTTTTATTGTTTATACTTTCTGTTCCACTTACTCATCATTAACATCTCTGTGGATGGAAAAAGAGGAGGAGAATACATCAGTCTGTTTTGTTCCTTTTAATTAATTATAATTAGAAAGGAGAAGGATTAGAGTATTGATAGAGTATAATATTTGAGTTACCTGCATATGTTACTCATCTGGGTTACTTATGCCTCCCAGTTCCATGAATTAACAAGGCAGATGTTAAAGTTGACTTGAATTTCTGTATTTTCTTCAAACCACCTATCAAGGTATCTAAATCATGAAATGTTCCTCTTTTGCTCATGACTCTCAGGAAGAGGTGTTCCTCCTTCAAAGAGAAAACCAGAGTTTCCTCTTATATTTTTGGTAATATCTGTTCATGTCTTCTGTCAAACTCTCCATTAACCACTTCCTTTCCCCTTTCTACATCTCAGCACCCTGACTCCCTTGCCTCTCTCAACCTATAAACATGCTAAAATATTATCTGCATCTTCCAACTCTTACCTAAATTTTGAATCTACCCCTGGATTCTTCCCCAGGTCTTAACTTCCTTTTTCACACAAATTTCACGGAAGATTAACCTACCTTCACCACCTCCAAATACCAATTGGATTATACCAATCCAATTACCAATTATTCAGTTTGCTCAATCTATTGCCATGTGATGACCGCTGTATAACTTTATTATTTTATATACCTTCTAATTTTTGTATATATACTTTTGTATATAAACTTCTTATTTATGTATGTATAAATTTATAATATATATTCTTTTCATATTAAAAAAACCTACACCCACACATTCAAAAAAGTCATCTTTATGTAATTTGATGCAGATGTGACAAATATTGTTACAAAAGCTTTAACGTGGAAGAAGTCAGTTGTTCAGATAATTCTGTTTATCTTTCTGGAACCCCATTTCTCTGCACTGTTCTACAGAAGAATTCTCTGGAATTGCCTATACGTCTCTCATTCTATTTTGGACTCTGGCCAAACAGGCTTTAAATCCCACCACTCCACTGAACTTGCCTTTGTCAAGATCACGAGTGGTCTCCTGTCTGTCATCACTTGACCTGGTCCATCTTCTGACACCAGTGATCACACTCCCCACCCCCCCACGCTTCCTCTCGCTGCCCAAACACCACACTCTTTGCCCCCAGCTGTTCCTCCCGTGTCTCAGGCAGGCCCCTGTCTCAGGACCTCAGCATGTGTAGTTAGTCGTCTGCCTGGAAAGCGCTTCAGCCCATATCCACAGGGCTTATTCCCATATCCTGTCCAACCAAGACTTCTCTATCCACCCTACTTAAAATTACACTGCCATCTTCTGAAGCTTTATCACTATCTAACATTCTACATATGCTGTATGGCTCTCTGGCATCCTATATGCTCTGTAAGGACAAGAATTTGTATCTGTTTTGCTCACGGATGAATCCCATCAGCTAAAGTACTGACTAGCATAGGAAATAGTATTTGGGCAATGAATGGATGACAAACTGTCCTCTTCTCAGCTAAAATTTCAAACAGGTTACCTTTAGAGACTTTGTCGTTAGAAAATTCTTCCTTTTTTTTTTTTTTTAAGAGAGATTTTATTTATTTATTTGACAGAGAGAGAAAGGGAACATAAGCAGGGGAAGTGGGAGAGGGAGAAGCAGACACTCCGCTGAGCAGAGAGCCCCATGTGGGGCTCCATCCCAGGACCCTGGGATCATGACCTGAGCCAAAGGCAGCTGCTTAACCAACTGAGCCACCCAGGTGCCCCTAGAAGATTCTTCTTAATAACTGTATAGGAGATGGGAAGCCTTGTTACCTCCAAAAACTTTCTTTTAATTTTTTTTATTTTAAAGATTTTATTTATTTATTTGAGAGAGAATCAGAGAGAGTGCAGGAGCGGGAAGGGTCAGTGGGAGAAGCAGATTCCCCACTGAGGAGGGAGCCTGACATGGGACTTGATCCCAGGACTCCAGGATCATGACCTGAGCCAAAGGCAGACGCCCAAACAACTGAGCCACCTAGACGTCCCCAAAAACTTATTTCTAAGCTTTTCTTGTAACTACATGAGAAGTTTTGTGTTGGTAGTATTTAAAACTGTTTTCAGGAGATCATAATATCCACGAATGTTTTCTATCACTTTTATTGTATGCAAGATAATTATTTTTTGGAGGGAAAGGTATTTTTTTGTGATTATTATAATATTTCTTTCTTTTAAGGCACCCTGGATTATGTCTAAAAGGCCTCCATCACAATGGCCCGAGAAAGGGATAGTGGAATTTATTAATTACCAGGCTCGATACCGAGATGATCTTGGTTTAGCATTAAAAGACATCACTTTCCAGACTCATGGTGAAGAGAAGGTACCATATATATTTTATACGTTTCACTTTCCCTTTTGTCTGAATTTATTTATTGTTAAGGTCTAACTATGATATGGTATTGAATATAAGATGGTCTTCGTTCAAATTTCATATAAAAGTAATAAACTCATGTTGTTGGTATATACAGAACAAGTTTTTCCTCTTTAAAAACAAAAGGTGTTTTTAAATTGTGCATACTATATTATGAAACATAATTTTAGCATACTTTTTTCAGCTTTATTTAGTTATAATAACAAGTAAATATTGTATATATTTAAAGTATACAACGTGATGGTGGGATATATATACATATATATAGAGAGAGAGTAATGATTATCACAGTCA
Source organism: Mellivora capensis (assembly GCA_004024625.1). NCBI lineage: Eukaryota > Metazoa > Chordata > Mammalia > Carnivora > Mustelidae > Mellivora > Mellivora capensis. The sequence continues at coordinate 48,154 of PISX010011068.1, read as the reverse complement.
AATTAATATATCCATCACCTCACATAGTTATAAGGTTTTTATTTTTGTTTTGTTTTGATTTTTTTGGATGTGGTAGGAACATCTAAGATCTACTATCTCGGCAAATTTCAAGTATACAATACAGACCTATTAACTGTAGTCATCTCACTTTAGATCCCCAGAACACATTCTTCTTATTCTTCTGAAAATTCATGCCCTTTGACCTATATCTTCCCATTTTTCCCCACCCTCAGTCCCTGGCAACCACTATTTACTCTGTGGTACTATGGGTTTGGCTTTTTTAGATTCCAAATGTAAGGAAGATCATACAATATTTGTCTTTCTCCCTCTGGCTTATTCCACTTAGCATAATGTCCACCAGGTTCATCTGTGTTGGCACAAATGTCAGGATTTCCATCCTTTTTATGGCTAAATTATTCCAGTGTGTGTGTGTGTGTGTCCAGTTTTTTTCCATCTGTTCTATGGACAGACACTTTGGTTGTTTCCATATCCTGGATATTGTGAATATGAACACGGGGGTGCAGATTTCTAATTTCATTCCCTTTGGATATATACCCAGTAGTATACTTTATTTTTACTTCCTTCTATTATATAAAGAGCAATAATAAGAGAGTAAAATTAAGTTACCCAAAATACAGCAAATCCATAGGAGAGAATATGTATGTAGTCCTTGACACCATGTTTTCCGGGATTATTAGTGAAAAGGGAAAATACTTGAAATGTAATTTGGTTAATAAAAACTATATACAAAACTGTTGATAGTATACCAATTTTCTGTTTTAAAAAAGCAAACGGGTAGACTATATTAGCAAAAATCCTAGCAAACAGTTGTAAAACATAAATCGTGGTTCTCTTCAGGTGACAGGATTATAAATAATTTCTAGTACTATAGTTTTTCCTGCATTTTTCAAAATGTTTTATGAAAAAATATTATTTCCTTAGAAAGATTTTACAAGTGAAAAAAAGTAAAAAATGAAGAAAAAAATTAACAGTAATGTCCCACTTTTTCTTTTTCAGAGACCTGACTTTTATAACCCCAAACATCTCTTTTTCTAACTGTCTAAACCATGCCCACTGCAGGAGCATCAAGAACAAAAAATGTCTTTGGAACAAAGGAAGTCATTGTAGAATTTTGATGATCCCAATTAATGCAACAGAATCTGGTATTTCTAGTATAGTGTGTCAGGTTTAAGATTTAAGATCTTTTATCAGGGCAAACCAACCTCCTTAATGTTTTCTTGGCTTAATGTTCCCATTAAAACCAAGACACAAATCAACACTGAGAGGGCTTGCTTTATTTATTTATTTTTTAAGATTTTATTTATTTATTTGACACAGAGAAGAGAGCACAAACAGGTAGAGCAGCAGGCAGAGGTAGAGGGAGAGGCAGGCTCCCCACTGAGCAGGAAACCCAATGTGGGGCTCGATCCCAGGACCCTGGAATCATGACCTGAGCCAAAGGCAGACATTTAACTAACTGGACACCCAGGCGCCTCTCTAGGGATTGCTTTAGTTCTCGTGGTGAAAGGACTGAGTGCAATCACTTGATGTTTATGTCAAGTTGATTATCTTGTCCAGGAATTCAAGATCCTCAGATGTTACCCTTAGGCATCCTCAATAGTTCTAATGCCAGAGTTGTTTTGATACACCAAGGAAATCTGCAAGCATTCCTTTGGATTTTCTATCCTTCTGGCAAAGGGTTTCTGTCCCCTTTGTTGTTTGTTTGTTTGTTTGTTTGTTTGTTTTATCTGCGGAAGGAGGATAGAGAAGGCTCATTTTGAAAGTCCCAAGAAAACTACCCCATTATCAGAGTCATCTTTGGCCACACTCTGAATAGCTAGTCCCAGGATGGTTCAGAGGTTGTCTGCTCTTCCTGTGACTGCTGGCGTGCTCTAGTTAGGTGGTTATTAAAATTACTCAAAAGTAAAGAAAACCTACATATTACCCTGGGCTTTTCCAGTGAGTACTGAGTATTTGGATAAAGACTGCACCTTGGAAGTCACATTACATCTTCCATGTCAGGCAGTGTTACTCTGTTAGGCAAAATTAAATCCTGCTGAGCCAATGCCTAATGCACTTGTTGTCGGTGCAAAAAGGCCCCAGTCCCTTACCAAAAGCACAGTGCAAACTGTTTATGATCATTTCATTACAGATTGGAATTGTGGGACGGACTGGAGCAGGCAAATCAACACTTTCAAATTGCCTGTTTAGAATTGTGGAAAGATCAGGAGGCAAAATTATTATCGATGGTATTGACATATCAACTATTGGACTTCATGACCTTCGGGGCAGACTTAATATTATTCCACAGGTAAAGCCTATTTTGTCAGTAGATTTTCTTTTAATTCCCTTTAGGTGATCTTCTTCTTTTTCTTTTTCTTCTTCTTCTACTGCTACTGCTTCCTCTTCTTCTTCTTCTTTTTCTTTTTTTAAAGAGTGTTCTTTCCAAGTGTCTAAATTCATTTTTAGAAGCCAGTGCATTTAAATGTGTTATGAAAAATCACTACATAACTGAATCCTATTAAACACTCTTACTCTAAAACATTTTTCCTAAAAGCATTTATCCATTTGAAAAACTGGTATGTTGCTTTACAAGTTTCCTTCATAATAGTAAATGCAAATAATAAAACTTGAATGAAGAGGTCAGACTGAAATGCATTTCTGTTTTTTGGAAGAAAAAAAATTACTGGGGTGCCTGGGTGGCTCAGTGGGTTTAAGCCTCTACCTTTGGCTCAGGTCATGATCCGAGGGTCCTGGGATCAAGTTCTGCATTGGGTTCTCTGCTCAGCGGGGAACCTGCTTCCCCCTCTCTCTGCCTGCCTCTCTGCCTACTTGTGATCTCTGTCTGTCAAATAAAAAAAAAATTTTTTTAAATCTTAAAAAAATTACTGAGGCTTTTGCCTAATTGGTAGAGTGAATGTAAAATTTTGCCTCTTTGAAGTTTAAAAACATTTAAAAAGATGAAAAGAATAATATTTCAGTTAGATCATTTTTTAAGTCCTTTGATTTGTCTGTCTGTGGCATCAAAGGAACTGATCATTAACAAATATGCAAATTGGCTCAAGAACATGCATCTACAGTCAAAGATGAGTTATTCAGTTGAGTTTGAGAGATTTAAGCTGAGTATTTATGGGATGTCTTTGTATTACCTTCTAATAAAAATCTTAAAATATAATCTCCTTTTCATATTGTTTAGACATATACTCGTATTCATGAATTTACTTCAAAAGCAAGTTTGAAGGGAATTCAGGCAGAGAAAAACATTTAATGAAGCAAAGAGATATTAGTCATTCTTTTCTTATAAATAAATACAGGGTAGTAAAATACAGTTTCACCAGGCATGTTGGTATATTGGAAAGAGCGTAACTTGTCCTGTTCAAATTCTGCTCAACCACTCACCATCTGTGTGGCTTTCAACAAGAGCTCTTTGGACCCTCCAGCTCAATCTCTGTGAAATGGGGATACTGACTTCCATCTTTTTGAGTTGGTATGCTGATTGATAATATTACATCCATACTGTAGTATGCATTTATTCTACATCTTTGACTAAATGGCAGCTATCATCATCATCATTATTATTGTGGCTGATGTTGACATTGTTAATGAGAAGTAGAAAGATGATGAAATTTATAATGATTTAATTATATTTACAGCTTATCTTGATTCTCTTCTGCTTTTGTTTTCAATATAAAATGAATTTTATAACTATTTAGGTTTGATCATTTTGTTTTTTCTTTACTTTCTGAATCTGATTTTTTTTAATGTGCTTGTGCCTCATGTGAAAGTAAGATTACTGGTGACGATTTTATTCTCTAGGATCCTGTTTTATTTTCTGGTACCCTTCAAATGAACCTGGATCCCGTAGACAAGTATTCTGATAGTGAGCTGTGGGAGGTGCTGGAACTGTGTCACTTAAAAGACTTTGTGCAGTCCCTTCCCAAGAAGCTGCTGCATGAGATTTCAGAGGGAGGTGAAAACCTCAGGTAAGCTGCTAACAACAAAGCTTGGCCAACTTACACATTCCAAGGCTCCCTAGAAACTTTGAGTTAGCGTCAAAGGGAAGTCATGCCTGAGTCACCAAAGAGCGTCTTTGGTCTGATCAAAGCACATGATTGCTCAAGGAATATAATGGTAACCACTGGCTGGGAAACTACTGCTGAAGGAAAGGGGAAAAAAGGAACAATCTGGTATGAAAAGTTACTATTTAATTGACTCTTCTTTTGTAAAGACTCCTATTTGAATAGCTTTCTTCCTTAAAAATGTTGTTAGGGGCTCCTTTTTCCTTCATAGCTGCTTGATACCCGATGACAGCCCCTTTCACATGATCAGAGACCTATGGAAAGTGAGCTCAAGCCCTGCACTGCATGACTCGGTCTCTCTGAAGCTCTCTCTACCTCACTCTTTCTGCCACACGGACCTCCTTGCTGTTCCATGAATATACCAGGCCAGCTCTTGCCTGCCTCAGGGATTTTGCATCTGCTGTTCCTTTTCCCAAGAACAAGTTTCCACTGGAAATCCGCATGGCTCACTCCCCCCTTCCTAAGGGTTTTGAATTAAAAGGCAGTGCCTTCAGTCCAGTGAGGGTTTCTCTGGCAGGCCCATCTGACATGTCTACCCCAGGCCCACACTCTATACCTCCCCTTCCGTGTGCTTGAATTCTTCTCACTGTGCATTTTACTCATGTATCACGTTTATTTTGTTTCTGTCCTCCCACAAGAATGTAAACTCCATGTAGAGATTTTTGTCTCTTGACGAAACAAATATTTTTTGAATAAAAGAGTGAATTAATGTGTGGCTGAGAAAGAGAGGGAGTGGTGATATAATTGGAATTTTGGAACAGAAAGTGTGTAACCATGAAGTCCACTGTCGAAATTATTTTATACTTTTTTTTTTTTTTTAACAGTGTTGGACAAAGGCAGCTTGTCTGTCTTGCTCGTGCTTTGCTTCGAAAAACAAAAATCCTCATTTTGGATGAGGCAACAGCCTCCATTGATTTTGAGACCGATACCTTGGTGCAGACCACGATCAGGAAAGAGTTCTCCGACTGTACCATCCTGACGATTGCTCATAGACTGCACTCTATCCTTGATTCAGATAGGTACGCTTTACTTGTTTTCAGAAATAAAACATATCTATCTATCTCTACAGAGTTAGCCACTGAATATACCAGACATACTAATTGCCACTCATAAAGAATTGTATCCATGCTGAGAGATACAAAATTTTCCTTAAGAGTAGGAAACATATTTTTCAAATTAAAAGAATATGTTCATGCCAAAAGAATATTTTGAAAATGGATATACTTCTTGAGTTCAATGGTACCCATATTTGATAGTGACATAACTCACAAAGTAAACTACATTTTACATTAGCAAGAAAGAAAAAAGGGGTAAACCAGGAAATTGACTAAAGGTTCCTAACTGGATTCTTTTCACATTGCAGGGTACTTGTTCTAGACTCTGGAAGGATTACAGAATTTGAAACACCACAGAATTTGATATGCCAGAAAGGACTTTTCTTTGAAATGCTAACAGAAGCTGGAATAACACAGGACTCACTGACAAAATAATAAATACTTTTAGCTATAGATTGATTATACTGAATACAAAGTAGATTAGTATTTTTAAAAATAGCAATGGGGAGAACTGCACAGAGGCAGGCCCCTGGCTACATGTTGGCATAAATACCAAAAAGCATCAGTGTTCCAGCTATCTTGGGATGTACCCAACCTTCTCTCTTCCACTCGTGCCCTTTGGCACATGTCTGCTTTCTCCACATTGCCCAAAGTGCTACATGCCACTTTATGTCTCTGACTTCGTTCATGGGTCACCTTCTCTGTGAAGTTTCCCTTGATTTCCTCCCTGCTCTCTGATCTGATCTAGCTGTCCCTTTCTGTAGTCTCACCAACCCCGAGTGCCTACTGGTGTCATGGCAGGGACCATGCTCTATTTTAATTATTTTAGTCTGTCTTCCCACTAAAGCTACTTGAAGGCAACTACCCAATGTCAGTCATCTTTATATGTTGGGTTTCTAGCATAGTCATTTTCATCTAGTTGATACCTGAGCAATGTTTAAAGAATTAATGACTTGGCATTTTCGAGTAATATAATGCAGGTGTTTATAGACAGATGTGATGTGTGTTGAGTTGCTGTACAGTGTATAAAATGATGGGGGAATCACAGAAAAAATATTAGGAGTTATTCAGTCACTTTTTGGAAATAGTAATTATATATTAACTGTATTTTAAGGTGTACTTTATTTTAAAGTAATATTTTATAGTATTTCTTACTATTGATTTTGAGTAAAAACAGTACTCTCTATGCAACATTATTTTTTTGGCTGGATTAACCTCAGTGACTTCAGAATAAGATCGTATACATTCACAAGAAGATTGTTTTCTTGTAATACTAATCATGTTTTGAAGGACTTTTTAACTTAGTAGTTTTATTGTAATAGAAGCAATATTATTTCTTAAATTGCCCTTCAAATTTGAAGCATTCAAATTTTAATGGTATTTTCCTTCTAAGATGATTTTAATAAAATATTTTAACATGTTCTTGAAGAACTATCAACTATTTCTTTTATTTACCTTTTCTCCTTCTATGTAAAACCACGTACAACCTAGCTTCATTCCCTACAGGTATTTATGAAAAGTTGCCTTAAGTTATAAAACACTGTATTATCTAAAACCTCCTCCCATTAGAATGTAAGCCACTAGAAGTGTTATCCTGTCTTTACAATCCCTGAAGTGCCGATCAATATGTTTTGTACTCAGTAAACAATGAATAAATATCTGCTGAATTCCATTAAGAAAGAGATCTAGACTCCCAGGAAATGGTGCTGGGAAAATCAGACAGCTACCTACAAAAGAATGAAACTGGACCACTTTCTTACACTATGCACAAAAATAAACTCTAAATGGATTTTTAAAAATATCTAAAGGAGAGACCTGAAACCATAAAACTCCTGGAAGAAAACAGAGTCATTTCTTGAACACTGGCCTACCAGTATTTTTTCTGGATATGTCTTCTCAGACAGGGAACAAAAGCAAAAGTGAACTATTGGGACTGTACCAAAATAAAAAGTGTCTGCACAGTGAAGGAAACCACCAATGAGTAGATAAAGCAACCTACCAAATGGGAGAAGGTATTTGCAAATGATAAATCTCATAAGAATTAATATTCAAAATATATAAAGAACTTTTACAACTCAACACTCAAATCAGGTAATCCAATTAAAAAGGGGCAGAGGACCTGAATAGACATTTTCCCAAAAAGGACATAGACGTGACCAACAGACATCTCTCATCATCAGGGAAATGCAAATCAAAACTGCAGTGTGATATCACCTCACATCTGTCAGAATGGTTAACATCAAAAAGGCAGGAAATAATGAGTGTTGGCAAGCATGTGGAGAAAAAGGAACCTTATGCACTGTTGGTGGGAATGCAAATTGGTACAGCCACTGTGGAAAACAGAATGGAGTTTCCTTGAAAAATTAAAAATAGAATTACCATATCATCCCATATTTATGCTACTAGGTATTTACTCAAAAAACTGAAAAATGCTAATTTGAAAAGATATATGCACCCCAATGTTTTGTAGCATATATTCTTCCAGTGTTTCATTATCAATAGCCTAGATATAGAAGCAACCCAGTGTCCAATGATAGATGAATGGATAAAGAAAATCTATATAATGGAATATCACCTAGCTAAAAAAAAAAGAGTCTGCCATGTGCAACAACATGGTTGGATGTAGAGGGTATAATACTAAGTGAAAGAAGTCAGAAAAGGACTAAAACCATATGATTTCACTCATATGTAGAAGTGAAGAAATAAAACAAAGATGAGAAGAGAAATTTAAAGAAAAAAAAAAAAAAAACGGACTCCAACAGAGAAAACAGACTGGTGGTTGCCTGAGGGAAGATGGGTGGGAGGATGGCTCAAATAGGTGAAGGGAATTAAGAGTATGCTTACTTTGTTGAGCCCTGAGTCATATAGCGCATTATTGGATGATTTTACTGTACACTTGAAATTAATATAACACTGCATGTTAAGTATACTTTAATTTTAAAAAAAAGGATCTAGATATTTCTTTGTAAAATAGCCTCTTTACACCTCTTTGTTTTAGCCTCTTTACACCTATAGTAAATCAAACAGAGACCCTCCATAATTTATTACTTTTTATTATTTTTTTAAACCCTCTGTAATTCAAAAAAATCTAATGGGAAATCAGCAGTAGCCTGGATAAATTACAGTGGAGTCACACAGTGGAACTCAATACGGCTATGAGAATGAGTGCACAGCGATAGGCAACAGCATGGATGAATCTCACAAGTAGGTTGGGTTAAAGAGGCCAACAATAAAATAATATAGTATGTGATTCTGTAATCTGTTTATACAAAAGTTTTTTTAAAAAGGAAAACTAGTCTAAGTACTATTAGAAGTCAGGATACTGGCTATTCTTGGTAAGGACTGAGGGGTAAAGATGGAAGGGGTACACAAGATGGGCTTCTGGGATAATGGTTAAGTTCTGTTTCTTGATCCGGGCCTGAGTATTGATTTAGTTCGTGAAAATTCACCAAGCTGTATATTTAGGATATTTGCAGTTTTATATATACATATGCAGATATATGTATAACAAAATATGTATAACATATGTATAACATATGTATAACATATGTACAGATATATGTAAAATATATAGAATACTTAAGAGAAAAAGAAAACAAAAATAAATATAAAAAATGTTACATATAAGTGATGGAATCATTAAATTCTACTCCTGAAACCAGTATTACACTATATGTTAACTAACTGGAATTTAAATAAAAACAAAACAAAGACTAAGCCCTAAGTACTCAAAGATAATTTTGCCATATTTTAAGAAATTAATATTACATTTTCATTTCAGTTATGTTCACCAAACTTATCTAGTCACTGAAGAACACTGGAAGCAAAGAGCAGTGTTCTCAATATGACTGGATTACAGAGAGGTAATTTGAATTTTATTAAAAAAAAACACCTTTATTCGATGATTGTCTGATTTGTTTAAAGATTTTAACTATAAAATATATTAAGAAAGTAATGATTATGATTTCAATATGTAGAAATATTTACCTTAGCTGATAGAAGTAAAATCCTAAGCAGGATTAAGTTGAATTCTTTAAAGGATAATGAGGATATTTATTATTGAAAGCATACCATATGCCACGTAATGTGCAAGGCATTGGGACCTTTTATTACTTCAGTCTTCACTAAAGAATATAAGGAAGGTCTTGGGACACCTGGGTGGCTCAGTTGGTTGAGCGGCTGCCTTCAGCTCAGGTCATGATCCCAGCGTCGTCCTGGGATCGAGTCCCACATCGGGCTCCTTGCTCGGCGGGGGGCCTGCTTCTCCCTCTGCCTCTGCCTGCCACTCTGTCTGCCTATGCTCGCTCGCTCTCTCTCTCTGACAAATAAATAAATAAAATCTTTAAAAAAATATATAAGGAAGGCCTTAAATATTTATATATATGTATATATATAAGAAAGGTATCATTATCTACCCCATTTTGTCAGAAACAAGATTTCAAGGGGAAATTGGCCAATAGTATGTGGAATCCAGGCCTACATGGTGAGAAAATTGGTGTCTTTCCAGTTCCAATTGAATGTCTCATTCTTGGGAGATCCAGTAAAGAATCTAGTGGTTGAAAGTAGGGGAGAAAGATTTTAAACCAATAGCTTTGTAAGCATAGCAAATGAAATTAAAATTTGGGGGCAGGCTGCTTTTCAAATATATCATTAGTTTGAACCGTATGAAATAGCCATTTTGTAGATCAAAATGGTTTAATAATGGCAATTTCATATACTTTTAAACATAGCTTTGATATCAAACAGTATTAAGAAGACATATGTTGGGGCATCTGGGTGGCTCAGTCCGTTAAGCATCTGCCTTTGGCTCGGGTCATGATCCCAGGGTTATGGGATAGAGCTCTGCATTGTGCTCAGTGGAAAGCCTGCTTCTCTCCTTCTGCTACTCCCTCTACTTGTTCTCTCTTATTAAAAAATAAAATATTTTTTAAAAAGAAGACATAATGCTGTATTTTAATACACATAAATAGTTATAACTGATATGTAGAGACTTCCTTTTAGGAAAAATAACCAAGAAAAATAAAATAAGAAAATAGAGTGAGTAGTTAAAAAGATTTCAGGATCTTGGGACAGAGTGCCCGAGTTAAATCCCACTCCCACCACTTTCCGGCTGCGTCAGCTGGGGCAAGTTAACTTACTTCTCTGGGCTTACGTGGCAGTAACAATTTTATCTACCTCCTAAAGTTTTTGAAAATTAAATCACATAACATGTAACACTCAGGACAGGACAGGGTCTGGCATGTAGAAAACACTCAATAACATGTTAGCTATTATTTAAATATCAACAGTCACAGCTCCTTGGAGTTGTAGTCTCATATTTACAAACCCACATCATGGAACACACGTTGAGTAAATAAAAAGGGAAAAATCAAGCCAGTGTTTATGAAAGTCTACTCTATACACAGCAACTTGGGATAACTGGAGATTAAAATAAGATACAGTCCCCTGTGCTACACAATATGATATCCTGTTACTGTCGGGTTATTATATTATGTCACTTGAGAAGGGAGCAATCAGGACAGATCTAGTTCCTTCTAGCTTTCCTGATTCATATTCTGTTAGCTGTCATTTTACAAGCGAGTGGGCCATCTGTAGAATATGGAAATCAAGACTTACAGCTCTACTATAAGCTATATTTCTTTAGATGTGCTTATGGAGATGAAGAGTACTTAGGTAATTCATGTGGCTGCTCTGTGGCTAAATTAATAAGGTAATAGGTATGAACTGGGAAAAGGCCAACTGGCTTCTCTTGATGGCTGCTGACGAGGCACCCAGAGTTGCCCACTTGTTATTCATACATTGAGTAGTCTGAGCACAGAGTTAGTCATATGGTTGATCAAAGGTAGGCATCTTGTTTTATCTCTTGGCACAAAGAACAAAATGAAAATGGGCAGACATAGGAGTAAAATGTAAAAATAGGTCATAATTGAAAAATATTTGTGATATTTATTTAAAAAATCTGAAAGATTTGAAAAATATTTGCTCCACAATGTTTAGACGAAAATAACACATATGCATTGTTTTGTGTGCACCAAGGGAAGTGATATAGGATCGATTTTTTAATTCATGCTTAAAAAATGTAACTCATTAATATACTTAAAAATGATCATTGGTTTCTTGCCGACACGTGTAGTAGAAAATGTAATGTGTTGATTGGAGAGTAAGGTTGGAATAAATGATTTGGAATGAGTGGCAGTGAAGCACAAATAGGAACTAGGTTTATGTATTGATAACAATTCAGTCGCCACTAATTCCCTCTGAACATTTGCTTTTGGCTCTCAGTTCTCAACCTTTGTGTAACAATCTCCAAGTAATACAGAACAGCCATCTGTTTTCCCTGTACTACCAGATCAATGATTTACAGAGGTAATGGATATGAATTAATGTTGACCATGATGTGCACAAAGTCCTGTTGTTTCATATATTTTGTCTGATTATTTAGTCAAATGAGTTCCTCCTTATTCCATCTTGGCCAAAACCATAAGTCCAACAAATGACACTTGGACCAAATGTTTAGCCACGCAGTTAAGGGTCATAAGTTTAAAAGCAGAAGGAAGAAAAGAAGGAAAACAAAGAAAGAAGGGTAAACAACTAAGGGGTTTTTTTATTTTTAATTTTTTTAAGTAATTTCTATGCCTAACGTGGGGCTCAAACTCACAGCCTTGAGATCAAGAGTTGTATGCTCGGGGCACCTGGGTGGCTCAGTGGGTTAAGCCTCTGCCTTCGGCTCAGGTGGCTCAGGTCATGATCCCAAAGTCTTGGGATCAATCCCCATATCAGGCTCTCTGCTTGTTGGGCGGGAAGCCTGCTTCTCCCTCTCCCACTCCCCCTGCTTGTATTCCCTCTCTCGCTGTGTCTCTCTCTGTCAAATAAATAAAATCTTAAAAAAAAAAAAAAAAGAGTTGTATGCTCTATCAACTGAGCCAGCCAGGCACCCCTTGTGGGGTTTATTGTTCTTAAGTAGAAAAAAATCTCAAGGTAGAGAGGACAAAGTTGGCCAGTGTGGTTCGATAATACCACCAGGCTGCTTCTATCTTTTGCTCAAACATCATCCATAGCCCATCTTGGTTGGTAGTTGGGAAAACCCGTTGCTTTTGTCTGCATTGCAAGAAGAAAGGAATGGTAAGGAACAAAACATTTAATAGCACAAATGTGTAAACTTAAAAGAAAAAAAAGCCTGGGGGGTTTCTACGTAGAGATTTATGCTCACATCTCAGTGGTCAGAATTGTATCACTAGCCACCCCTAGCTGCAAAGGAAGATGGGAAACAGGTTTTAGGGCAGTGGGTGTTGCTGCTTTAAACCTATTTCTATCTTTGATAGGAAAGATACTGCAATATAGCGTTCAGCAGGTTCTGCCATAACTACTTTCTGCCACAAAGTCTTTTCCAACCAGAACTAATCTCAACAAAATAACTTTAGTTTAGCAAAGTGGGAGACAGAGGAAGAGCAGTTATTACAAGTACTGAGATCCAATTCCCAATTTCCAATACTACATAGGCCACATTCGATGATTTAAGGTGAATGGATGAACTCTTTAACAGGAGAAATGTATGTGTGTTTATGTGATATATATACATTAATAAAGTTACAAGGAGATTTTTTAGGTAAGCCAGATGATAATTAATTCAATAAGGTATAAAACAGCATTCGGTCCTGCTTTAACATCCAAATTAAATTAATTTAATTAATTAAATAAAAAAAATTTTTTACTTAATGTCTGTTAATTCCTATTATAAAGTAAATAAATGCTTTACCAAGGCAAATTTATTTTCTTTCATACTTCAGGAAAATTTTCAGTAACTTGCAGAAATTTGAGAACTATAGAATCAGGGGCTTGAGAGTCATAGGTAAAATAATAACCTATTTTATTGTGGCATTTTCTTAGAATCCCACATAAATTGGCGAGTCACTGAACTTCTTTGCTTATTTCTTTATCTTTCTACCACAGCCCTTTGTAATATCAAGTACTTTCTTTGCTCTAGGTACTCTCAAAAACCAGTGATTTAGTCAGAAGTATAAAGGATTAAATAGCATTATCAAAATCTTTAATTTTACTATCATCTGCTAAATAAGAAGTCTTTCATGGACACCATCCGGTAGTTAATTAAGCAAATAAAATCAGTACTATGGGGTTTTACTATGTGATGGATAAAGCAGCACAGCACTGCATTTGAGCATGGATTGGATTTGAATCCTGACTCTGTGCCACTTATTAGCTGTATAATCCATCCTAGGGAAATTTCTTGACACACCTGTGCCTCAATTTCCCTATCTGAAAATGGGGATACTAGTACCTACTCATTGGTTTGCTGGAACAAAACTTAAGTGGTCATCACTAAAACATTTTTTAGAAGATTTTTATTTATTTACTTATTTGAGAGAGAGTGAGTGGCAGGGAGAGGGGCAGAAGGAAGGGGAGAAGCAGACTCCCCACTGAGCAGGAAGCCCGACACAGGACTTGATCCCAGGACCCTAGGATTATGACCTGAGCCAAAGGCAATCGCTTAACCCACTGAGCCAGGTGCCCAGGTGCCCCTATCATTAAACATTTAGAGCAGTACCGATACATAGTACACTATTATCTATTGCTGAACAACAAATTAATCCAAAACTCAGCGGCTTAAAACCACAAAATAAAATTTCCTTGGGTCAGGAATCCAATTAGCTGGACTATTCTGGTTTAAATCTCTCATGAGATTATGCTTGAATTTCAACTGTGGCCGCATTATCTAAGGAAGAGAGGGCTTGCTTTTGAGAAGGGTCTCCCAGCTGGAAGTCTGTCCGCTGGGGAGCTTATTCACCTCCATGTACCTCCCATCATTAGCAGGGAGTCCTCCAATCTTGCGCACATTCAAGGGAAGATCACAATAGGAGATGAATACCAAAAATAGGGGTCATTGGAAGCTACACCGTAGGCTACCTATCTCAGTGGGGTACTGTGTTTTTGTTGGTTAAATAAACTAAATACGGGAGTGTCACTGTATTTCCTCATTTGAGTCCCTCAGCAATAGTGGTTAGAAAAACCATGAAGGAATCCCAGGAACAATTGGAAAGTCAAGTCTACTATCCTCAAGGGCTCATCTGAAAAGACATTAATCAAATGAATTTCTTTAAATAGATAAAATATGTATATATAGTTTTTATCCAAAGAAGACGACAAACTTTATTAGAAAATGATGAAGTATTACTGAATCCACCAAAGGATTACAGTAGTCTATTATGTAGGATTATTCACGAACTATAGATTAATTAAGGTCTTTGTTCCATTATAGTCAAAGGTCATGAATTGGTATTCAGAATTCTGGAACTACTGCTTCTATGATACAGGAACTGTCACCTCTAAATTACGAAAATAAGTGGAAAAGGACATAAGCAACCCCAGCGTCAGGATGCCCCGGAGAGGGCAAGAGCCACAGAGCTCACGTGCCATTAGCATTACATCAGCCGGCCCTGCGTCCCTTTTCACTTATAAACCTCAAACATGTACTCTGGCCTAGGCGTGCATGGAAAAAAAAGCACACAGTTTAAAAAACAAACTGCAAAGTGGTATTTATTTACATTCAAATGTAAGTCATCTGTATACACACTAATGTAAGAGGCACAATCTGTTATGCACAATATATAATCTTCAGTGCACGTCACACACAGTAGCATCTGTTAAGTCAGCGGCTGGAGTGGAAACACAGTACCGAAACATTCCTGACACAAAATAAATTACTCATTCACATATTCTACTTATACAACAGTTACTATTTAAAAAGTTAATGCACTTCAAAAAACACTAGTTACATGTACAGCCAAAACATATTGTTTTATGAAAAATGTCAAGATTATTAGTCATAAATGACCCCCTTTGGGATGCATTTTGATCTTTTAAATAAATAAACTACATTGATTTCAAGACCATTTTATACAGAGGCCCCTAAAATATGATTGAAGATAGACATCGCTTTGTATTTTTAAAGGTGTGACTATATTAGAGAATATGCTAAACTCTTGCCCCCAAATTCCAGCACTGCCATTCTCTTTTTTGGACCCAATCAAATTATTTAAATTCTAACATTAGTATGAGATTAGCTGCCCTGTTTTGCAAATTGTTTCCACTAAAAAGTGATAACAGATCTTCCTCAACTATCTCATGTATTTGAGAGAGTCAAGATTTTTTTTAAAAATGTTAAAATGCTTTAGGTTAAAGCTGATAATATATGTGGAGATTTTGATAGATTGAACACTCTTAAGACCTAAGCAAAAGATCTTTTCCAATTTTAAAATCTATTAAAGATTCATATCAAGTCCAAGAGAACACTTGAATATTTTCATAATGCAGTGAAGGATTCATCTTTGGCATTCTCTGTTAATTCTAAAATAAAATATGTCAACAAACATTTTTTACTTTTCTATCTACTTACTAGACAATCTGTACACAAAACTATGTGATTGAAATTGTGTTTTAACAGCAATCTCATCGCTTACAATTTTTTTTTTTAGATCTGCAAAAAAATATTAACATTAAGCTTTTTACTGTGAGAAGCTGAAATGGTTGATGTTGCTGAAATGTCTGCTTAGTTCTCTTTTTCGGTGATTGGAAATTGAATAACCTTTAAATCCAACAACAGATAAAGCAGACATAGTTTTTACATTAACAAACTTGTTGACCAGAGTGTAATCTTTGAATATTAGTATGAAGCATGCATGTATTAAGAAAAAAAAAAACAAACCTTCAACTTTGGGCATCACAGAAATGTAACTACTTGCTACATTTTCTTTCTTGGTCCCTGTAGCATTTCTAAAAGTAAACAAACAAAATCAAAACAAAAGTGCTACAAATGCTGATTTGTAGAAATTTTTCCACATTGCCCTCCACATTATATTGCCACATTACTTTCAATGTTTAATTTTTTTTTTTACTCGCATCACATACTAACTAACCTTAAGGCTAAAAACAGTCCGACTGCGACTATTGTAAAACAATAGTGGGAAACGACAACAAAGATTTTACAAGTGAGTTTTCCTCATTCAAAATAAATATACGGAAAAAAATCTCAGTAAAAACTGAATCAAGTATGATTTGATAGTTCAAATGCAAGTTACATGCTCCAGGGCTTACTGAAAATAAACAAAGAAACAAAAACATAAATACTGTAGCTAATTACTGGTACTTACCAATGTCTGCAAAAGTCTTGGGTAACAAAAAAGAGCTAGTAATGATGGCTTTATTGTGACATTAAGACATGTGTAAAATGAAATAAATAATTCCCAACTGTGTTTAATCAGGCAGAATCATGGAAATCCAAGCAGAGAATGATGATGATGGCAACCAAAGAACTGGAATATACATTGGTTACATTTACTGTCTGGTACTGAAACACCTGAATAAATCTAGCTATTTTAGAAAGAAAGTAAGTTGATACAATAAATAATTTAAAAATCTGAAGAATGCAGGTTATATAAGTAGGACACAGTAATAGAATTTGTGAAAGTAAATTTATTACATAATATGGCAGTTACTGAACATTATATATGCAGCTTAGATTCCTAATACTGCTATCTCCCAGCCAATGTAAAAACCTGACACCAATACTGTCCTTCAAGTATAGTTCAAACTAATAGTTACATGTGATATCCAAGGAAATCAATTACCAGCTCCTGCTAATACAATTTAGTAAGAACTGGGAATCGTAATATTGGCACTAGGCAATGTTTACAGAATGTCATTTTAAGTGCATGTGGTTATCTACTTACAGAATCCAGAAAACAAAACCACCCACGCTCCTGCAACAGTTTTACTTGAACTCTTATCATGTGAAAAGCATTTGTTGGAATGAGATCTCTCCAAAATCATGTAGGCTCAATCCGGTCACATTTAATCCTAAAACCAAATGTTATGTAAAATTCTGTGTATCTAAATGCTACCTTTCAGGTAAATTTGTGAGATATTTTATAGACTTTTCTTTATTGGAGGAGGTGGTCTGATAAGGAGGAAGCGCTCATCAGACAATCACAAATAATCATCCCTCCATAATTCAGTTGAAGTTGGTCTTTTGTAAATGCTTATTGGGAATTTCTAAAGCACTGACTTGGAGAGGCCAGGAGCCCCCATCAATCCCTGCTTGGATAGCCACTCCTGTCACCACTGCCAGGTCAGGGTCTACAGAAGTGTTGGGATCCTTTCCAAAGAACTCCTGAATGACTTGGCGGATTCGAGGAATACGAGTAGAACCCCCAACCAAAACCACCTCATCAATCTCAGTCTTCTCCAGGTGGCCTTCTTTTAATACTTGCTGAATGGGTACAAGTATTTTCTGGAACAGATCTTCATTAAGGGTGTCAAAGAGCTTTCGTGATATTTCTGTTTCAAATAACACCTGACTTTCTCCACTTTTCTTTTCAGAAAGCCCAGCTCCAACCACACTGATCCCATGGTGGCCATCAGTGGGAGAAAATCTGTCCTTTGGCAGGTCAGTGTCACTACTCTGAGGCTCCTTCTTGTCCTTTTCCTCCACTGTTAGTAATACCGACAACTGAGCAGACTGATGAAGAGTCAGATTTAATTTGACCATTTCCACAGCTTGTCTTAATCTGTGAATTTCCTCTTTCCTAGAGGGTAGAAAGCCGTATGTTTGATAGATCTGTTTATATAAATACTGAAGAAGTCTTTGATTGAAGTCCTGTCCTCCAAGTTTATTGTTTCCTAAGTTAGAAATAAAAAGGCATGTTATACTTACATATTTGAATGTGTACATGTATATATATATGTATATATATGTCTGTGTAGTATGTATGAAAACAATATACTAGGAATAACAAATCTCTTGCTTAACATACTTAACTATTTAGATTTTATTCACACAAAGACTGATGTAAAATAATTGGATTAAAATAATTTTAACTCTAATGTATATTATTTAAAAACTGGATATCTGGTTAAAAATTTTTAATAAAAAAGGAAATATCTCTTAATGATATCAAATAATTTTTCTGAAGATAAAAATTGATGAAAGATTAGCTTTTAATAGCAAGTTAAAACCACTGAATGTTTTTACTTTCAAGAGAAAAAAAAGTCTTTATAATTAAAAAGTAACAGTAACCATTTTATCTTTCTCTTTCAATCCTTTTGCTTGCTTAAGAGCTAAGATTTAAAAAAAAGAGAGAAAGATTTAAAAGCAAAAGATTAATGTTAATATAAATCCCTAGCATTGAACTTGGTTCTAAAGAGTCCAGGTAGGAAAAAGAAAAATGCTAAAGTTAGACAACCTATAACTTATAGCTTCACTTTTCAAACAGCCTCCATTCTTGAAATTAAAAAAAAAAAAAAAAAATTAAAAGATTTAGAATACAAAATCCTATAATTTCCTAGAGAATACTATTATTAGATTTTCTAAACATATTTTGTAAAACATGTTATCAAATGAAATAAACTGATCACTCTTCATTTTAAAGGATTTTTCTTTTTTCATTTTTTTCATTAACATATAATGTATTATTTGCCCCAGGAGTACAGGTCTGTGAATCATCAGGCTTACACATTTCACAGCACTCACCATAGCACATACCTTCCCCAATGTCCATAACCCAGCCAACCTAACCCTCCCCCCAACCCTGCAACAACCCTCAGTTTGTTTTGTGAGATTAAGAGTCTCTTATGGTTTGTCTCCCTCCCAATTCCATCTTGTTTCATTTTTTCCTTCCCTACCCTCCACCATGACCCCCTGCCTGCCTCTCAAATTCCTCATATCAGAGAGATTATATGATAATTGTCTTTCTCTGATTGACTTATTTCACTCAGCATAATACCCTCTAGTTCCATCCACATTGCTGGAAATGGCAAGATTTCATTTCCTTTGATGGCTGCATAGTATTCCATTGTGTATATATACCACATCTTCTTTATCCATTCATTTGTTGATGCACATCTAGGTTCTTTCCATAGTTTGGCTATTGTGGACATTGCTGCTATAAACATTTGGGGGCACATGCCCCTTCGGATCACTACATTGTATCTTTAGGGTAAAGACTTTTAAAGGATTTTTCTTGCTTTCTGTTCCCTTCACCACAGCCATGAAGTTCTACTGGCTCAGTGAGCTACAACTGGCAATGTATTTATTTGCTTGATAGGGTGTTCAGTCATTTTTTTTTAGACTTCACTTTTTGTTGTTATTATATATCTAAATGGTGGTTATAAAATCACATATACAGACTACCAAAATGAAGTCCAAGTATAGTGGAAAAAAATTTTGTTTTTTTATTTCTATTGATTTATTTTGGAGAGAGCAAGTTTACACACGTGCAAACAAGGGGAAGAACAGAGGGGTAAAAAATCTCAAGCAAATCCACACCAAATGCAGAGCCTCATGCAGGGCTCGATCTTACAATCCTGAGATCATGTCCTGAGTCTAAACCAAAAGTTGGATGCATGACCAACTGAGCCACCCAGGTGCCCCCTGAAAAAAGTTTTAAAATCAACACAACACATTAGGTGTGCTAAAAAGGAAAGCACTGTCTGAACCTCTTTCAGTCTCCATGTATTTTTCTTACCAGACATTGCTCGGGTTAGAAACATTCCTCCTTGTTTATTCAGCAATGACACATCTAGAGTTCCTCCGCCCAAATCTATCACCAAGACATGAAAGACATCAGCCTTGTGGAGGCCATAGGCCATAGCTGCCGCTGTGGGTTCATTTATTACCCTCAAGATCTTCAGTCCTGTAAGATTGGTTGAAAGGAAGAACAAGTCATCAGAGGACAGAATTATCAAAATTCCTTCCCACTCAACCTCATACCATGTTAGTGTGTTTTATGTGACAAGGACTCCACTGAGTAACAATGTGAGCAGTCACAAACCCATCAAAAATAGTAAAATGGGAATGATAAATATTGGTTGTTCTAAATGGAATCATTAAAGTCATCTTAAAAATTGTTAATATAATGGGACGCCTGGGTGGCTCAGTTGGTTGGACGACTGCCTTTGGCTCAGGTCATGATCCCGGAGACCCAGGATCGAGTCCCGCATCAGGCTCCCAGCTCCACGGGGAGTCTGGTTCTCCCTCTGACCTTCTCCTCACTCATGCTCTCTCACTGCCTCTCTCTCAAATAAATAAATAAAATCTTTAAAAAAAAATTATTAATATAAGAAGAGCCCAGATTTAGTGGAATATATCATCACGTTCTGTATTATTTAATATTTAAAAAATCCTAGCCTCTTTTAATTTTCATTATTTTACTTGGGAATATAAGAGTAATAAAACTGTAATCATTATGCACTATAATAAATTGCTGTGGAAATGAAATAAGCTTACTACGCTCTTCTTTTTAAAGTGACTTTGAAAAAAAGTAGGTAAGTAAACAGAAGAGATTATAAAAAAATTTTAAATGTAGATTTATTCCTCCCTACCTCTCCCACTCACACCATAGACCATATAGTGTTCCAATAGGTACAATGACTCTTAAAAAAGTACTTAAAATTTAAGACCCTCAAATGTAAATCTGAAATATATAGCAAAATCTGATCTTGGAGGTAATGCGATACAGTGAAAGTTTAGGCAAAAAAGATCAGATTTCCTTGCACAAACTTCCTACTTTTAACCAATTGCCACATGTCATGAGTGGTTTGGAAAGTAATATGGCATTTGTTTCAGGAGCCATAAAAAACTATTCCAATTCTGAAGAATTTATTTAAAAACCTTTCATACCTTTTCCCTTAGCTCTCTGACTTCATCGCTCACTCCACTCTGGTCACACTGACCAACTTCCCATCTTCATAAGCCCTAGCAAATTCCCATTTTTACGGCTGCTACACTGACTGTTCTCACCCCTGCAACATCCTTCCCCTATACATCAGCTTGGCTAACAACCTCATCTCCTTCAAATATGCTTAAACGTTATTTTATCAATGAGGCCTACCCGACCACTCTAAAAACCTGCAAGTTTCCCCACTTCCTGATCACCACCAACAATCCTGTTCCTGTTCTGTTCTTTTTTAATTCCATAGCATGTTACTTTCTGATATGTGTTTTATCAGGGTTCTCAACCAGGGGCAATTCTGCCCCTTAGGGAATATCTGACAGCATTTGAAGACAAAAGGTTGTCACTACTTGGAGAGGAGAGGGCTGCTAGCACCTAATGAACAGAGGTCAGGGGTGAGCTAACTGACCTATACTGTACAGGACAGTTGCCCACAACACAGAATTATCTAGCCCAAAATGTCAATAATGTTAAGAGTGGGAAACCCCAGAATATACTTATCTTTAATACAGACTTTGTTTCCCTCCAGTGGAATATAAGTTCCATGAGAACAGAGATTTATTTGTTTCATTTACCAAGGCACTCAATATTTAATGAATGGTTTCAAATGAGTTCTCTTCTACCTCAGATTTTCAAAAAAATATTTCAGTCATCTTAACATTAAAGAAAGTTTGTAGAAAAAAATTCCTCATTGCTAACATGCACCCATGTTCTCAGCCTTTGTTAGAGGCCTACCTGACTGGCTATTGTCATAGTATGTTGCAACTTACACTGTGCTATAGAATTTTCTTAATTTTCTTAATATGTTTGCAAACATATCAAAATCCACCTAATTTACCCATTTGGGGTTTATTTATGTGCCTAGTTAGGTGGTTTTCAAAGTGATACACCTTACTACAGATGATTTTCAACCTAGGAACATTTTGAGAAAAATACAGCTCAAGCAAGAGTGATATTACCTGCAAGGTTAGCAGCTTCAATTGTTGAATTTCTCTGTTTTAGATCGAATTCTGCTGGAACAGAAATAACAGCATTGGCAACTGGCATTCCAAGATATTCCTCTGCCATTTCCTTTAACTTCAACAGCAATCTAGAGCCAACGTATTCTGGGGAAACGGTGATGGTCTCATTACTTGTCACAGAAAACTCAACCATTCCGTTTTTGTTTAAAACCTGTGAATAGGATTTGCCAAAAAAAAAAGAAAGAAAAGTAAAATCATACATATATACATACACACATATACTTAAATACATACATACACACTGAACTTATTCAAGAAAAACTTAACTTTATAAGGTCATTTATTTGTAATATGTCATTTACTAAGATTAGTAGAAGTTATTCAAAGCTATACTTTAAAAATCTATAAAGTGAAATTTACAATAACAGCAGGATAATAATAATCCATCACCAAGAATATGAATGCAACACAGAAGAGTCTTAATATATAGTTTAAATGAATGAAAGAAAAAAAGATGAAATATATAAGGAATAAAAGTTGCTGGATCATGTATTTGACTTAGGATCTTTTTTGTTTTTAGTTAACTTATTTCCAAAAATAACAGATACCTAAAAAAATGCTCTGGAGCGTATTAACAAGAATAATTTTAGTACTTCATTATGTTCTTATCCAAGAATTAAGTATCACTTGAGGAAGTTGAGATGCAATGTAGGGAACTTGGGGGGTAGGAAAAGAATAAATGAAACAAGATGGGATCAGGAGGGAGACACTCCATAAGAGACTCTTAATCTCACAAAACAAACTGAGGGGTGCTCAAGAATCAAATATCACTTACATTCATATTTCCATAAAAACGTGTATTAGGTCATTATCCCTGCTAATGTGGTTGTGCATTTAAAAAACTAGGTTAATTCTAAAACATACTATTCTACTTTCACCAAAGACTATTCATATCAAGAAGAAAGGGAATTAGTCTTCTAGGAAATTATAAGAATTTTACCCCCATCTAGACTACATAATTAGGTTTCAATGATGAAAGTCGACCATCTACCAACCTATTGGGGAAAAATAAAAACAAGCTACAGATACTATTAAATTGAGGTCCAAAGACACTATCCTATCAGATCCCACATGAAACATAAACAACAAAAATCACAACACTTAGAAACTTAACAACAACAAAAAAACTCCAAATATCATTCTAAGGAACCATGTCATATTGTTGAGTTTCAAACAAGTCATAAAATAGCATGCCTCTATGATTTCTTTTTTAAGTATATAAATATGATTATCCTAACACAGAGAGCATCTACCCATCTATCTAGCCATCCATCTCTCTGTCCATCCATCCACCCATCCATCCATAGTACATGGGACTTCATTAGCCTCCTTGCTACAACAGAATAGCTAAGCAGGCAGGCAACCAGACATCCATCATCCCTCCATCCAACCATATTTCATGGGCTTTCATCAGGTTTCTTTGCTACAGTGAAAAAAGAGCTAAGCAGATATTCTGAGAGAAGATATTCTGAAAATGGCAGAGCAAGAACACAGTAGCACTATGGAGCCCATGAATTAACTTATCCTGAATTGCTGTAGGACTGCTTGTTATAATGTAGCTTCCATGCAGATTAAGTAAATTGAAACAGAATGTTTTGTAACTTGAGGCCAAGGCATCAATTGAAACAGTATGCTGAACTAAAATTACAATAGATTTTAGCTTAATCACTTACCTTAAATGGGTATCTGCCAACTTCGGCCTCCAGCTCTTCTGGGGTAAAAATCTTGCCTATGAATCTCTTGGCATCATATATTGTGTTCTGAGGATTTGAATCTGCCAGCTCTAAGCTTTCATAACCCACATATACATCATTGTCAGTAAAGGACACCATGCTGGGTATACTGATATGCCCATTTTCATCTGGAATGACCTTTACTTTTCCTGTACCAGGAAAAAACACCCCAACAGAACAGTAGGTGGTACCAAGGTCAATGCCAATCACTTTAGGAGTAGGCAACGGTAAATACTGTTGTGCCAAATAGCCAGCCAACAGGAGAGTCAAAACAGCTGATCCTGAAATATAGGCAAATTAAAATATATGTTTTATTAAACTAATACAATATGCTAAATTACTATAGCAAAGTCTCTTTAATATCACTCTTTGAAACAAGACTAATGCACTCTCAAAATTTTTTTATAGCACTATACATAACACTCTTCTCAGACATCAAGTTTTTCATAATGCAAAAAGACTATAATACAGTTAAAATGATGGAACCAAAGAAACAAAAACAAAAAACCCTGTAGTTGTATATCGGTGTACTTCACCTACGGGTGACGATAAAGTAAAAACATAAATAACTATGCTGATGCTGACAGGAAAAGCCATTTGTCTCTACCAAAAACTAGATAAATGTAATATAGATATAATTCAATTTCTTGATCAATTAATATTTAGATCTCATAGCTTTACAGACAGCTTCATCATTATTAAAAAGAAACTCCATTATTAGAATTTTGACAGCAAAAACTCTGATATTGAAGGGCTAAAACTTATTTCATGTTCTTTTTCCTTTCAAAAGGATGAACTGGATAAATTGGGAAAATTATTTTGAAATTTGTTTAAATATGAAACCGCTACTTTACAACATAACACAATTAACTTTTTCTGTATTTAAATACGAATTAAGTAAATACTTCTTGCAGAAGTTAACATTTAGGGAAGAAGAACCATAAATGTCTAACCCTAAATGCAACATAAAGCTCCCTGAAGGCAGGTTTTATTCTCTGTTGTATCCCTTGCACTAGGAATGGCTCCTAGGATATAGCAGATGCTCAACAAATAATGATTTAAAGAAACACACACACATACATACACACACAAATATGAACAAACGCCACGCAGATTGTGAACATTAGGGATGAAGAAAGATGCCACTTCGAATTTACAACTAATCTGTTATTTGGTTTGAGGAGACTATGTCCATACGTGTTACATACGACCCAAAACGTCAATTGGCAGGAGTCTTTGTTTTACTAATTGTGAGCTCATCCTCATCAACACATAACTAAAAAAAAAAAAAAAAAAAATCAAGTGCCAACCCCACTTTCCTCTAGCTCCTATGTGGAAAACGTCAGAAACATTTCATTATCTTCTCGCTCGGGGAGGGCTGATTACTAGCCCAGACTGGCGGAGAGCGCATCAGACTATACCTCCAAGAGACCTGGCTCTCTCAAAATGCGGCATCCCCTGCGTCTACAGCTCCGGCCGCGGGTACTGCTCCTCCCCCTTCCTCTACAAAGGGGTCCTGGAGACGCACGTTCTTGCAGCCTCCCAAAGGCCCAAATTCAACCAACGATTCAAAATCAACGTTCTTTCGAAAAGAACCCTTCCCAAGGCCCGATGTCCCTGGGATATACGCCGAGGGTCGCCACCGGCCCTACACGGCCTACTCGGGCCCAGACCGTTTCTGGACGCGACCCTCAATCCGGCGCCCCGAAAAACCAAAAACCGCCTTTAAGTCACCTTTCCGGAGTCCTTCCCACTGCGCCAATTGGATCCAGGAGGTGACAACCACCCACGCCCATCCCGGCCTCCCCAAACTGCCCCGGTGCCCACAACAACCACAAGGAACCCCTGGTCACTGACCTAAGATCGTCATCTCTCCAGCCATCACAGTCCCGCCGGAGAGGCTTGGGATGACTGTACCAGACGTGAGGTGCCGCCCCCACGCCGTCTCTCAGGCCCTAGGCTTACTGGGTAATGTAGTTCTCTTGCTCCAACATAGTTAGAGAAGCTACAGCTCTGACCAGAGATGGGACTTCATTTACCGTCAGGTCGCGGGGCTGAGAGCCTCCATTCAACCGCTGCCAGTGACGTCTGAGCGCCCTCCCACGCCAGTACTACGGAGCCAATTAGGCTGAAGTTGAGGAGAGCCAAGAAGAGAGACTGCAGTTTATAATCAAACCCGAAGCTCCTGGAGCCACGTTAAGGTAAAAACACACCATTTCTTTAGCACCGCCCCACTGCTTTGCATTCTGGGAAGTGTAGTTCGGGCCTACACCCCCCACCCCCCCCCCACCCCCGCCCCCGCCAACCCATTCGAGGTAGGGAGAGTGAAGACCCTTAGGTCCTCGCTTTGTTAAGCCATGTTCCTATCCCAGGCCTAGGTTCGAGCCTTTGTCTTTCGTTTCTGCTACCTTTTAAAGAATGCTCCTTTGCCTGGGATCTAGATTCTGGATGGGGTTCCTCTACACACCCCACACGCCTCCAGCCTTCCTACAAGAGCCCCTACCGCAGTGCAGGCGCGAGGAAGGCCGGAGGGACAGCCCTATTAACTTCTAATAAGATCCTCAGCCCGCTGCTTTTGTTTTGGGATAAATGAGTTCAAGCAATCTTCAGCGAATGTCATTTATCCAAGAGAGCAGAGACGCGTTTTCTCAATTGCTAATACTGAAGTCGGCTGTTGTAAAGGGAAACAAAAACAAAATACTTTAGCTTTCTCTTGAATTAAGTCGTAATTGGCAGGAATGGCTTTCATGGACAAGTCCTGTAGCATGTGATGGCCATCCAGGACACTTGTTTTTCAGATTCTAGTCTGTAAGAGACCCTTCTTTTTTTTCTTCTCGGTCACTGGTAACTTAATGGTTCTTTCTGAGAGTGTTTTGCCTGTCATTGCTGTTAAAGTTCCCCAGAACTATAATTCTGGAGAATTGAAATATGTTTCTTCATTTTAGATGTAAGTCAAACAATCCCTGTTGACAATAGGTCATGCTGCTGGGATATACACTACTGGCTTTCTGATTTTAAAATGTATATGAAAATATTGATGGTTATTGAAGTTGAAGTATAGTTAATGGGGATTAATTATAATCTCTCCACTTTTGTACGCTTAAAACAACTTTCATAATGTAAACTATGAAAAGTGTGTGTAGGTCTATAGTGAGTACTGTTCAGTATAATTTCTTTATGAAGAACACATAATTCTAACACTCAAGTCATGAATATTATTAGGTCTAATGATCAAATTAACAAACATTTGACCATAGCGGTAGCAACTGGTAACAGTCAGAAGGAGAGACAGAAGGTAAACACAAACATAATTTATTATGGTGTATACTGTGAAAATAAAGGAAATACCATCTCAAATGGAGCAGGAGAAGCCTTGAAGGGGGAGCTCTCTGGGACTGCCAAGGGCTGTCAATTGCATGCCCCAGGGGGTGGGGGGGTGGCAAACCTTGTATCCTCAGCAGGAAGAAGCTTAATTTACTGCCCCAGTAAACTTTTCTCCTTGCCCAGCAATAGGAATAGCCAGTGAGAAGTTCAAACTCTTTAGGGACACCTGGGTGGTTCAGTCAGTTGAGATCTGCCTTTGGTTCAGGCTCCGGTCATGATCCTGGAGTCATAGGACGGTACCCCCTCGCCCCACCTTGGGCTCCCTGGTCTGCAGTGGGGAGTCTGCTTCTGCCTCTCCCTCTGCTTCTCCCTCTGCCTCTCCCCCAGTCTGCAGCCCACTCCACACTCATGTTTCATCACTCAAGTGCTCTCTCACTCTCTCAAATAAAATTGTTAAAACTTTAAAAAAAAAAAAAAGGTCAAACTTTCACCTCACTCCAATGCACTTTTGTTCAGGAAAGTCCTTCACAGTTTTGTCTTGTCCTCCATAGAAATAAACCTCTCTCATTTGGTTCTCTGGACTTGCCTATGATTCACTATAGTTTGCTTGTCCGGAATTGTAATTCCTCTGCTATTCCCAAATAAACTCATTTTGCTAGTGAAATAACTGGCTAGTTTTAGGTTTAACAAAAGCATTATTGTGTATGGATAAAGGGTAGACGCAGAACTGAATAAACACTGTAATGTAATCTTGAAGTCAAGAAGACTTAGTGAAAGAATATGCATTAAGAAGTAGGAGAGTGAAAGGGAGCCAGGAGATGGGTTAATAGGATAATATGAAGCAATTGGCTAAAGGTATTCCAGAAAGGGGGGAACTGAATTACCAAGAGCATAGAAACTAAAGATAATCTCATAGACTAGAAGTGCTGGATCATAAAGCATGAGGTGAAAGTCTGAGAGGTAAGACAAGAGACATAAACCAAATCAGGGGGACTAGTTATCTGTGGCAGGCACTGGTCATCGCTGTCTATTATCCCTACCACCCACTCCTTCCTCTTAATAGGATCCTGATATGGCTAAGAAGTAGAGATTACATGAGTGGAATGCTCTTAATATAAGGAAGGAACTAAAATGAACTAAAACAGTTTCCACCTTTCCCTTACTGCCTTAACAAATTATCATAAATTTGGTGTCTTAAATCAACACAAATTTATTATTTTACATTTCTGTAAGATCAGAAATTTGTTGTGGGTCTCACTGGACCAGATCAAGTAAGCAGGTGGCTGCATTCTTTTCTGGAGTTTCTAGGAGAGAATTGTTTCCTGCCAAATAGGAGTTGCTGGCAGAATTTTTTTCCTTATGATTGTAGGATCAAAGTTCTTATTTTTTTACTAGCTGGAAACTGAAGGTCATTCCCAGCTTCTATAGGCCACCCACATTACTTAGTTGAGAAACTTTCTACTTACCCACGTGGTAACCGTAGGCTCAGAGGACATCATGTGATTAAATTGGACCCACCTATTTTAGACAATCCAAGATAATCTCCCCATCTCAAGCCCTGTAACTTAAAAAAAAAAAATCTGTAGTCTATTTTGTCTTGTAAAATAACATATTCACAGGTTCCAGGAATTAGAATGTGAACTTAAGCCTACCACAAATTGCTCTCTGGTTCCCAAAGATTTACCTCCATCCCAATGCAAAGTCTCATCCTATTACAGCATCAATTCAAAGTCCAAAAAGCTCTTCTAAATCTCATCAGATCAAAAGTCCGAACTGTCCTAAAATCATCTAAATTGGGTTGTAGCTGTTATCACTTCTTTCTTCTTGTCTGCTTAACAATAAAAGGAACAATGAAATACTTAGATAAGAATGTCGGTTATACTAATTTTATAAAGAGCAGCAACCAAGAGAGTTGGGAAATAAGGGTGTGGGCCAGGATATGAAAGGAGACGTAGATATACTGTTTTCTTCATTTTTCCTAGCAGGGAGTTCATAGATACTTATAATGGAGAATTTGAGACATAGAAACCTAAATAGGTAATTCAAGACTATGAAGGCAACTTTCTGAAGGACTAAAAAATGATAAAACGTATAGATAAAAGAGTAGGCTATAGAGAAGAATAAGTGGGACAAAGTTTAAATGTGTACTTTTTTTTTCAGTTTTCCCTAGAGAAGTGTCAATATGTATAATTTAAAAATCCATATAGCAAAAATATATGAACAAAGGAAGCATTATGGCAAAAAATATTATCAGATGACAGATTTAAGGTCAATTTTTACTATATGCATAAATACAAACAGGATAGACTACAAACTGCCAGATTGTCTTTTTTTCAATATACAGTTGTAACTATTTATTAGAGACTTTTAAAATAGGTAACTAAATGAAGTTGGTAGCTAGAAAATATCTTAGAGGGCATCTGGACCCACCCCCTTATTTATAGAGAGAAAAATAGAGGCCAAGAGAAGTCAAGAAAATTATGATCTCAATTAGTGTTCATTCTCTTAAAAAATTATACTTCACCTTCAATTTAGTGATTAGAAGTAATCTTTAACAATAGAAGCTGGAGTGAAAAATTGTCTAATTATATATCCCGATATTTCTCATTATTTTTCAGAAATGTGCTCTGTTAGGAAAATCATTGCCAAATAACAAAAATCTTACTAAATATCAGTCTAATTCAGGGGACATATTGTCCTTGTTGTTTAACTCACACTAATTTCTCTTCCTTCATCTATGTAACAAAAGTTCATTGAATGGAGAATTGATCCAGTTCTCTGCACATTCATTAAAAGAATAAGTGTATTAAAAACTACAAATTAGTTTGAGTTACAGTGTTATAGTCTATGGAACACTATAATATTTAAACATAAAAAATTACTACTATATTGAAATTATGCCATAACAGGACAAATCTCACTTATTGAACCAGGTACTTACACATTTTCCCCGCCGTGCTAGACTGTTATGGTTCCATCTATTTCTGTTTTCTGGGAATCGAAAATTTATTGCATGAAGATTTTTCATGTAAAGGTATTGGGAAATAAATCTGATTAGTAACCAAAAAGCTGGTACCAGTGTTGTTGCTTTTTCACGGAACCTTATTATCATACCTCCGAACTTTTGAAGGATGAGTATGTTTGACCTTTATTTTAAAAATAGCTTATATTCTGGTTATTTTCTATAAGTTTCAAATGAATTTAAGTGGAAATATATATTACATATGTTTATAATAAGAAACATTGTATTTAAAAAATCTATTTCCAATTAAAGAAAAACATAAAAATTTAAAGGCATATGAACATATTAGTACTTCTTACATGATCAAAAATATGTCCCAAACAATGAACCAGTACCAAACTTAGAATTATTACCAGTAAAACTGAGAATGAGATAAGAATACTCCTTTATAACTAGTATATAACATTGCATTGGCCTTAACAGCCTGTGTAAGAAAACACAATAGAAAGTATAAATTTAGGGAAAATAAAAAGGCAAATTTATCAACATTTTCTAATTATTTGATTATTGTCTTAGTTCAGGCTTCCAATGCAAAATAACACAAGCTGGATAGCTCTTAACAACAGAAATGTCTTTCTCACAGTTCTGGAGCCTGTGAAATCCAAGACCAGGACACTGGCAGATTAGGTGTCTGGGGAAAGCCTGCTTCCTGGTTCATAGACTGCTGTCCTCTCTCTGTGTCTTCACAGGATGGAAGTGACAAGGGAACTCTCTGGGGTCTTTTCATAAGGGTACTAATCCCACCCATGAGGATTCTACCCTCACGATTTAAACACCTCTCAAAGGTCTCACCTTCTAATACTATTATATTGAGGATTGGGGTTCAACATAGATTTGGGGGGTGGGGAAGATTGGAGACACAGTCTGTAACAATTAAATAAATTAAAAACACCCACTGAAAATGTCTGAGGAACAGTATGAATTGAATAGAGGACTCCTTTAATAATATTGTACAAGAATAACTTTTCTATATGCAAAAGAATAGCTAGAAAAAAATATGGCAGGAAACATCCCATTTACAGTAGCAAACAAAATCCGTAGAATACATTTAAGAATAAAAGAGGAAACCTTTAAATATCTCCTAAAAATCAGTCAATCAATTAATCAATCTCTCCTAAGACTAGAACAAAATACTGAAGTAAATAAAAAGACAGCACCTTTTTGGATAGGAAAACTCATGAAATTTATTATAGAAAATTTTAAATGTGCATAAGGCAGAGATGGTTAGTTACCATGCCCCTCATCCAGATTCAGTAATTATAAGTGAGTGACTAGTCATGGTTTATGTCTATCTGCCCTATTCCTCAACCTCATATTACTTTGGAGCAAAAAGGAGATAAATCCTTTTATCCTTAAATATTTCAATAAGTACCTATAAAAAATTTTAAACACAAAATAATATTGTCAAATGTAAATATTTAAAGTAATTCTCCACTATTAAGAATCTAGTCAGTGCTCAAATTTCCAATTGCTTCATAAATATTATATTGTTTTTCAGTTTGCTCCTTTGAATTAGAATCCAAAAGTCTACCACTTGCAGTTTTTAAAAAATAAACCATTCGTCCTTCAAGGCTTCCTACAGTCTGAATTTTGTGGTTTGTATCTTAATGGTAGAGACATTTTTGTTTCTTTTGTGTATTTAGTATAAATTGCTAGTTGGTTGTGGAGGTTTGCTCTAATTTAGGCTATTTTTTTTAATATAGCAAGATGACTTTGTCTTTGATCATGTGTTTTTCCATTAAAAGGCAAATAATGTGTGGTTGCCTCGCTTTTCGTTGATGAGTAATGTCCAAGCTCATTAATTTATTAAGTATTGAAAAACAATGATATTCTCTTTTTTCCTTCTTTGTTAGCTGGAATATATTTATAAAGAGAAACTTCTTTCATTTACTGTTTGATCACCCATAGGATAGTTTCTGTAGAAAGACAAGATTAATTCTTGATTTGTTCTCTTTATTTTCTGCTTTTAAAAATATTCAGCTTTCTAGCATCATTCAATGATGACCAATTAATTTGTTGTTGTTACAGTTGTTGTGTGGTGTTATATGTGCCAATCTATCTATCTATCTATCTATATATAACACATATGGTGTTATTTGTGCCAATCTATTATAATTATTATCCTTTTAATACTTAGACTATCCTAACTTTGGCCAGTGGCAAACTTTTCAAAATTCACTCTTGAGTGCTTTTGACACAACCCTAGTAGGCTTTACTTTTTTCTGTGCTACTTTGAAAAGGTGCCCCAGGATCCTCTTATTTGTTTTGGGGGGGGTTTGTTTTTTGTTTTGTTTTGATCTTATAATTAGCCATACCCCCAAAGACCCCTACTTTCTTTCACTAGGACACAGGATTTAGAGACTGTAATTTGTGAGCTGGGGACTGTTATTTTTAAAGATGCTAGTTGTCATATTTTTTAATTAAATGAAATACCAAATAAAATGCCAGCAGTATACTTTATAATTTGACAAAGTGACATTAAATTCGTTTGGAAGGTTTAAGAATAAGAATTTAGGGCGTCTGGGTGGCTTAGTCGTCTGTCTTCGGCTCAGGTCATGATCCTGGGGTCCTGGGATCAAGCCCCAAGTCCCAGCTCCCTGCTGCTCGGGAAGCCTTCTTCTCTGTCTCCCACTCCCCCTGCTCCTGTTCCCTCTCTCTCGCTATGTCTCTCTCTGTCAAAATAAGTAAATAAATAATCATAAAAAAAAAAGAATTTAATGGGAGAATGGCCCTTTCACATGCTAAAACAAAAGACAAAGCTGCAAAAATCCAAACAACTTTATACTACAGAGGAAATAAGAAACAGACCAAAGCAGAAAGTGGCATTTCTTTAAAACTGAGGGGAAAAGGAGAGACAGATTATTCAATAAGTGTTATTGGGACAACTGGCTATTTATATGATTAACCATAAAAGGGGTATTACACATTAACATAAATATAAATTCCAAATGGTTGGAAGATTTAATTCGAAAAGTATAGATGGCTTTATTCATTAACCTGGAGGTGGGAAAGGCATTTCACATTAAAACTTGAAACCTAGAAATCCTAAAGCAAAACTAAACTAAAAAAAGAGAGAAATTTGATCCATAGAATTTTAAATTATTTATATGTAAATATATATGAAGTCAAGACAGATGACAAACTGAAGAAATACTAAACACACATGATGTACAAGAGAGATTAACTTCTGTACTTTATAGCGAGCCCCTGAAAGTATAAATATTTACAACCCAATTGAAAAACCAGAAATGCTATGAATAGGCCATTAACAGAAAATGAAAATGCTCAGTAAACTTGAAAAGAAATTTTAATCACATTTAAATAAATGTAAATACAAATAATAGCATTTCATTTTCAGTTGTCTGTTTAAGTTGAATTATATGCCCGCCTCAAAAACAATATGACGTCCCATAACCTGCAGTGCCTTATCTTATTTGGAAATAGGATTGGAGCTCATGTAATTAGGTAAGATGAGGTCACACTGGAGTAGAATAGTCTGTTAATATAATACTATGAAAGAAAACAGTCATCTAAAGGTACAGAGACACAGAAAGAATGCCATATAACGACAAAGGTATGTGCTATCTGTTACTGAGAGTGGTATGTTAAAATATCCATGTATGATTATGTTTTACTCTTTCGTGTGTGTGTGTGTGTTGAAGCTGTATTCATTATTGGTTTATATTTTTTAAAGCTCTTTTTTTAGGCACATACAAATTTGAGATTATTGTCATCCTTTATTATCATGAAATAAACTTTTTTACGTCTAATAATACCTCTTGCAAGTCTGTTTTGCCATAGGGCTAGAACTGGAATGCAAAATGTAAGGAAATCCTCTGCTGCTGACTCTGCACTTTTCCAGCCCTGAGGATAAGGGCTTCCTTAAATTTGGGGCTCTAGATGCTCCATTCTTCAAAAGGCATTCACCCTCCCATGCAATGAACCTAATAACTTGTACTTCCTTGTCTTACCCTGGTTCCAGTCCTCTTTTGTCTCATACTGATATAGTAACTCCAGTATTCTTTGGGTTGGTGTTTGCTTAGTTCATTTTTTCCCATTGCTTATCTCTTCACCCTTTTGTGTCCTTATATTTAAAGTGCCTCAAATAATATACAGTAGAACATATTATGTTTTAATGAAGTTTGACAATCTTTTAACTGAAACGTTTAGTCCCTTCTCATTAGATGTAATTATGGATATAGACCTATATGTAAGTTTGTCTACCAATTTTTAGAAAAGATTTGTCTCATTTTTTTGCTCTTATTTTAAATATATTTTTTATTTTATAAGTAGGCTCCACACCCAGTGTGGAATCCAGCGCAGGGCTTGAACTCATGACCCTGAGATCAAGACCTGAACTGAGATCAAAAGCCAGACACTTAACCCACTGAGCCACCCAGACACCGCTGTTTTTTACTTTTCCTCTTTCCTTGATATAAACCAATATTTTTTAATCCTTTATTTATATGCTATATATATTAGCTAAAACCCTTTTTATTTTATTCTTTTGTGATTACTGTAGTGATTTGAACAAATATCCTTAATTTATATACAGTTGGTTCTCTTACCAGTTTTGAAGACTGCAGAAATCTTAGAGTACTTTTTATTCCATTTACCATTCCCACATTTGAATTATTGATATGTCATATTTTATACATATAGTGTGTTACAGACCTCATAAAGCATACTTATTATTTTTTAAACCATAAGTTTTCTTTTGATTTACCCATATATTTAACTTTTTTAAAAAAATATTTTATTTATTTATTTAAGAGAGAGAGAGTGAGAGAGCACAAGATGGGAAGTATCAGAGGGAGAAGTAAACCACCTGCTGAGCAGGAAGCCTGATGCAGGACTCAATCCTGGGACTCCGGGGTCATGACCTGAGCTGAAGGCAGTCACCCAACCAACTGAGCCACCCCAGTGCCCAAGTATTTAACTTTTCTACTGTTCTTTATTTCTTTCATGTTTTCATCTGCAACCATTTCCCTTCAACCTGAAAAAAATTACTTTAATGTTTCCTGTAGTGCTGGTTTGTTGACAACACATTCTTTCAGATTTTCTTGAGGAGGGACTTCATTTTTGAAAAATATTTCTATGGGATATAGGATTTTGGTTGGCAATTTCAGTTTTTTTTGTTTCATTGCTTTAAAGATGTCGTTCCATTGCCATTGTCTTCTATTGTTAGTTTTGGAAAGTCAGTCATATGTCTTATTCTTGCTTTTTGAAAGTAATGTGTCTTTTTTCTCTACCTGATGAAAAAATTTCTCTATTTGTTTTTGAGCATTTTACCTATGTTTTGTCATAAATTGTTTCTTTATATTTATCCTTTTTGGAGTTGGCTGAGATTCTTCGGTCTCTGAAGAATCTGGCTGATGCCTGTCATCAGGTTAGGAAAAATTCTCATCTCTATCTCTTTAAATATTGTCTCTGTCCCTTTTTTCTTTTTCTGAGATTCCAGTTACACATACATTAGCTCATGTCCTATATGAAATTTTTGTCCTATATTCATTAATACTCAGGTCTGTTCTGTTTTTTTTTTTTCCTCTCTGTGCTTCAGTTTGAATATTTTTCTGGTTTTTTGTTCACTAATTGTTTCTTTACTGTGTCTTGTCTGGTATTAAACACATTCCATGAATTCTTAAATTCATATATGTATTTCTGCAGTTCTAGAATGTCTCATTGGATTTTTTTTTGTCTCATTGGATTTTTATATTGATTCTAATTATATGTGGAAAATATCCATCTTTCATTCTTTAAATTATTTATTTTATTTAAAATTATTCTTATTATTTATTTTAAACCTCTTGTCTGTGTATTCCAATGACATTCATGGAAGGGGCATGGTCTCCTTTTATCATCTTTTTTTCCCTCTTTATTTTGCTACATTTTCCTGCTTCTTCCCATGTCTCATATTTACTTGTGCATGCCAAAAAACCATAAAGAGAGAGGTTGATGTTATTTTCTCTCAGATAGTATTTGCCTTTTTCTCTGTTACTCATGCACATTGAGGACAGAAGATCTCAGTTCACAGGGGAATTTAGCTTGGTAGGTGCTTAATTGTAGCCTAAGATAAAATTAGTACTCCTCAGGTTTCATATATTTCAAGTAGAGACACTTCCTGTGTTTTTTTGCAGACGCCCACCCCCCCCCTCCTTAGAGGAGCTTTGTCTCCTCAGCTTTGCAAAAAAAGCAAGAATTTTTGCACTACCCCAGCACTCATATTTGGGGCTTCTTTAGATTCTATTGGCAGTGACCACCCCAAACTCTGCTGGTTTCTGGACAACCAATTACTAATGGTGAATTTGTATTTAAATATGTATTATTTAAGCTATCTTTAAGTTATAAAAGTCTATGATTTGCTAAACTTTATTTAAATGATGACTAAAACATAAAATAATAGTATTTATTTACTTCTATAATAATTGCTCTATGTGTGTTATAAGCTTTATTTCTAAAAATGGGTTTGGGGATAGCTTAATAACTTTTTCCAAACAGGAAAGTTTTTTTGAACTTTAGTTGAAAATTTTGAAAGTTAGTTAAGGCAGATATTGAAACTAGGCCTGTTTATTCAAAACACCAACAAACAACCTATCTTCTTGTCTTAGTCAATTTGGACTGTCATAATAACAAAATACCATAAATTGAGTGACTTAAGCAACAGAAATGTACTTTCTAATACTTCTGGAGACTGTGAAGTTCAAGATCAAAGTATCAGGTGCCAGCCGATTCAGTTTCTGGTGAAAGTTCTCTTCCTGGCTTGCAGATGATTGCCTTCTCTATGTGTCCTCACATGGTTTTAAAAGAGAGAGATTTCTCCTATAAATTCATAGCCCTTTCAGATTAGGGCTCCACCCATGTAACCTGTATCTACATACAATCACATGGAGCTTCAAAATAAGAATTTTGGGGAAAAGCAGTTCAATCTGTAGCAGTTTTTAAACACTATAATGTGCAGTTTCATAATTAGTACTGTTATAATTTTTAAATAAGGATGAAACAATTTAATAGTTGGAGTTACTTTTCAGTTACTTTGTCTTCTGGGTGTGATTTACTTTGTGGCCTACAATTAACTCCATGAATAACCCTTAGACACATAGTAATAGTTGATGAAATAATGAGTGGACTCCACCAGCTAAGGACAAGTTTATGGTCACACAGACTTGTGCTCTTACATGATTTTCAATTTTTTGTCTCCAAAGTATGAGTAGATTATACACTATTTTCAATGCAAATGACCACAGCCTTTAATTGTTCTTGCTAGCAGTTCTAGAATTCAAAGCCTAACCTCAGCTTTAGGCTCCTAAATTTGGTTATGCCTTAAATTTGGCACTTCAAGTGCCTAATCCTAGTGTCTAATCCTAATCAAGTGTCTAATCCTCTTTGCCATCTTCATTGCTCCTCAGCCCATCAAAATATTATGCAGTCATAGGAAATCATTAGATTTCAGGTATGCTTCCAAGCACATGAAGAAAACTGTCCTGACACTTAAAAATTATTTTACTTAGCTGGACCAGTAGGGAGTTAATATGGAGTAGAGCATATGGCAGACTTTCATTTTTGTTGTTGTTGTTTTTTTTCCTTCAACAAAGAATGCCTTAAGAAAAGTAGTCTTTTCGGGGCGCCTGGGTGGCTCAGTCGGTTAAAGCCTCTGCCTTCAGCTCAGGACCCTGGGATGGAGCCCTGCATCGGGCTCTCTGCTCAGCGGGGAGCCTGCTTCCTCCCTTCTCTCTCTCTGCCTGCCTCTCTGCCTACTTGTGATCTCTGTCTGTCAAATAAATAAATAAAATATTTTTTTAAAAAAAGTAGTCTTTTCAAAATATTTAATTGATTTTCTATCGCACATACTTTTGGCCTTCAATTTTTACCTAACATAAAGAAGAAACTCAATACAGTTGCAAAATTCAATAGCTTCTAGCCTTAACTACAGGCAGGCTGGTGACAAAAGAGAGAAGGGAAGGGATGTAACAACCTGAGATTTTCGTAATAAGTGTTGAAGGGTTTTCCTAATTTTTTTACCAAATCTGTTGTACTGAGCACATCAAGGTATTCTACTGGGATGAAATACACTAACTTGAAACAGATAGCATCTGTTGTCTGGTAGAACAGAAAGAATTCTGGGTCAGCTAATAGAAGACAGTTCCAGAGCCAGCCCTGTAACACTGATGACCTAGTGATTGTATCTCTTTCGTAGAGATGGCCTTGGAGTACCTTTTTCTTCCAAAATGTAACCCATTTCCTTCTTTCCTTCCCTCTTTCCTTCCATTCTTTCTCCCTCCCTCCTTCCCTTTCTCCCTTCCATAAATATTTGTTTTATACCTACACTTCCTAAGCACTGCGCACACAATAAGGAACCAGAATGAAAGAATTCCTGAGCTCAGGGAGCTTATAGCCTAGCTGGGCGAGCCCAGATATTTAGCAACTAGTTACTAAAATAGTCGTATAATCTTAAGTGCAATAACTGCTTCAAAGATAGATTTACCTTAGTGGAGAGGAGGCTTTTTAAATTATTATTATTTTATGTCTTTATGTATATTTCAAGTTCCATGTGTTAAAGGGAAACATTGTCTTTTTTTTTTTTTTTCTGCAATGAAAGAGAAATTTGATTGATAATGGGCTAAAATTTCTATAAAGAAAATAATACTTGCAATGCAAACTACTTGGGATTCTTTTAGGCTAACTGTAGGAATCTTTTAAATACATTTTAGCAAAATTCACTGTCCATATCCTAAAAATTTTTCTTTTACACTATTCTAGGAGATAGGTTTAAGCCTATTTCAGTGCCTTCTACTTTAAGAATTACACATGTTGCCAATGAGTTGTTTTATTCATGAAGATGGTGAGCTCAGAGGATTAGGTGAAATATACTGTGCCCTAGATTTCTCCTTTTTTAATGTGAATTTTTTTTTTCTAAATTTTAGGCCAGCTGAAAACATTCTCTTCATATAGCTTTTTATAAAAAATTTCAACAATGCAGTAGTATATAAAATTAGAAAGAAAACTTTTCCCCTTCAAACAGTCCAACTTTCCCATATGGTGTCTTTTCTTGAATTTTTTTTTCTGCATAGATATACATAACATAGCTATACATTTTTATTAACAGAAATGTGCTTATGTGATAGAGTTTTATAATTTATGTATCTTCCATAACTACACACAGGCATGTACACACATGCACACACTCAGTGGCTATTTTTCCGTGTTGTTATACATAATTGTCTCCCTCTGAGAGTTATGCAATTTTCCACCACACTAATGCACTGTAATTTATTGAAATAGTTGGATACTTCAGTAGTGTTGGATACTTGTGTTATTTCTAGCTTTTTACTATTATAATTCCGCAATGAAATCCTTCTGTGTCGGTTTTTCCTTTTTCTATAATTATTTTTGTATATCACTACTTAGATTTAAAATTTATACAGATTCAGAACTTTGATAGATATTGCTATTTCGCCCTCTAACAGACTGTGTACAAGCTATACTCTTGTATCTATATGTGTATGGGCCCCTACTCCTCTCTGCCTTCTGTCCAGTGCAGCATTTTATCAATATTTGCTCATCTCATAGGGAGGACTACATTACAGTTGCTTTATTTTTGCAATTATATGTTTACTGACGCTGTTGAAAGTCTTTGTTAATGTTTACAATTCATTCATACTTACTTTGCTTATGTCTGAGCTTCTTATTTCCTCTATTATTTTGTAGATTCTTACTGTTAGTATTCACAGCAGAACTCACAATTATATGTTGTAGTAGTTTTATGAATCTGAATATGTCATTTATTTTTTTAAATTTTGTTTATGTCACCTTTTTTATGTTAAATTGTGTATTTTTATAAGGTTTCTTTTATGGCTTTTAAGGTTGGTATCATACTTTGAAAGAACTTTCCAAATTAAGATTTAAATAATGTTCCCACATTTTATTATTACATATTTATATTTTTTAATATTCAAATATCAAAGTTAACATAAATTTATTATAATGTATGTTTCAAGATTGATTTCCAACTTTATTCCTAGATATATATAAGGCAATGGCTAAAATAATATTTACTGAATAAGCTGTTCCTCCCCCACTGGTTTGAAATGCTTCATTTACCATATATAAAATTTCCAAATGCGTATGGGTCTTTTGCTTGACTATTGTGTTTCATTAATCTGATTATCAGGGTGACTACCATAGTGTTTTTAATAACTGAAGCATTATCATACATATTTATATCTGGTTGGACAAATGTACGCTTATTCTTCATTTTGATAATTTCTTGTCTCTCTTCATTGACCTTCTTTTCTACATGGACATAAGAATCAACTTAGTTGGGACTCCTAGATAGTTAAGCGTCTGCCTTCGGCTGAGGTCACGTTCCCTGGGTCCTGGGA
Organism: Mellivora capensis; assembly: GCA_004024625.1. NCBI lineage: Eukaryota > Metazoa > Chordata > Mammalia > Carnivora > Mustelidae > Mellivora > Mellivora capensis. The sequence continues at coordinate 7,797 of PISX010011068.1, read as the reverse complement.
TTGAGTCGCACATTGGACTCCTTGCTCAGCAGGGAGCCTGCTTCTCCTTCTGCCTGTTCTGCCTGTAGCTGTCTGTGCTTCTGCTCTCTCTGACAAATAAATAAATAAAAATCTTAAAAAAAAATAGGAATCAGCTTAGCTCCCTTTCCTCTAAAAAATATTACTAGGATTTTTATTAAAACTTTAATTTTATATATTAGTTGGAGGAGAATTGACATCTTTACAACAACTGAGATTTCCTATCTAGGAACAAGACATATTTACACATTTAATGAAGACTTCTGTGTCTGGTGGTATAGTTTCATTTTTCCTCAAATAGGTCTTACACATTCCCTGTTCAGTTTATTCCAAGGTATTCTGTAGCTTTTGTTAGGATTGCCTTGCAGTCTTTGTTAGAATTACACTGTCAATTAAAAACTCTTAAACTAATGATTTTTGATACATTAAACCACTGAATTGATTTTCATTTGATTTTTTTTCTGATTTGCTGAGTAGCAATTACCTTCAAAAAATGATAATTGATTTCTGTTGTGGAATGAGAAAATTGAGAAGGAATTCCCTGCAAACGTGTGGAAACGTTTTTCACGTGCGCCGCGTGGAATGATGTTATTGGGAATACTCCTCCATTGCTTCTCTGGCTGTGAGGACAGAGTTAGGAACTTGCTGCATCTTTGTCCCAAAAGCAGTCATCACTGGTTACATTGGACAGACAAGCCTTTCTGGTGTACACCCAGAGGACTAAAATTACTACTCCTAAATTACTCAAATTACCCTGAGGCTTACATCCAGGCCTGCTCATATTTCTAGCTTCTGCTCTCTCTGAGGATGGGTTTTTTCTAGGGTGGTTCAGAAAATTGCTACAACTTATGCACTAACCACTACATTCTTCTGTTAATTTTTTTTTTAAATTTCTTAACTTTTGTTTCCATGCTTTTCTTATCCTATTTACTTTTTATTTTTCTTATATAATATTTGATAGACACAAAATTATATATATAAAATCTCTGTGCTAATCTGAAGCGAAATAATAAAATGGACAGCAGTGAATCTCCCCTCTGGCCTGGAGAACTTTACCTATGCCATTTGACATACCTCTGAATCTACCAGTGGGTTTCTTTCCTATCCTTTCCTATTTCTGCTTTCCTCCCAGAGGCAAATTTCATCTTTGCAATTTTCTGTTTTAAAAAAATATGATGTATACCAAAGCAATGCATTTTTTACCTAAAACATTTAGCCACACACTGACATCATGCTGTTTGTATCAGTTAGGGTTTGCTCAGGGAAGCAGAACCCATATGAAAGATAGAGAATAAGGGCTTTATCACAGGGATCAGCATTTAGGGAATTATGTAACCATAGTTATGGAACCAGTTAGGCTTCTATGTTTGGCCTCCCTCAGCTCAAAGTCTGCCAAGTCAGAGTCCCTTTGTGGAGCTGGACATATAGAGGGAGAAACCAAGGACAGACTAGAAACACATTCATCTCTTGTGGCCTCCCATCTTGATAGAGGTGACCTAAAGGATGACATTCTGAGCCTTACCTGGCCAGAATCAGAGAAGCTGAGGGAGAACATTTGGAGGGATTTGGGGGAGCTGCAGGCAGACCTAGCTGCTGTCCTTTCCCAAGATCTGTGACAACATATGAGGAGCTGCAAATACACATGAGTGACTCTAATCTTCTGGGAGCTAAAAATTTCACCTTTTAAAAACTCAGATAAATTTTTTAAAACAACCAAACTTAACTAAAAGTAGCAGATAGAAGTATTCTAGGACATGTAGTTTCAAATTACTTAAATTGACATGATGAAAAAGTATCCAGTCTTTATAGATTTCTGTGACTTTTTTCTCTCCACATTTACTCTGTAAGCTGTTTTGTGTAGTTACATATCCTTAATTTTCATTGGTATATAAATAGTTCATCATGGGAAAAGTCTCAAGTTTATTTATCCATTCTATTTATGGACATTTCACTTGTTTTCAGTTGTTGACATTGTGAAGAATGCTGCTGTGGAAATTCTTGTCTGTTTTTCCTGATGTAATTATAAAAACATTCCTCCATGGTTTAGAATAGGAGAAAGTAGGATATATAAATGTTCAGCTTTATAAAATAATTCCAAATTACTTGTCAGAGTGGTTTTGCCAAGTTTATACTCTTACCCATGCCATATAGAGTTTTAATTGAGCCACATTCTTGCCTATTAATGCTCGGCATTATCACACTAGTTAATATTTTTTAGTCTGATGAAAGTAGAATGATATCTGTGATATTTATTTGCATTTTCCTGATTGTCAATGAAATTGAATATATTTTCACATTTATTCCCCATTTCTTTTTTGTCTTCTGGAAATTCCTATTTCTTTAACTTCACTTATTTTTTTCTAATATGTTTTTTCTTTCTAATTTTTAGAAACTATTTACATATTTGAATACTAATATTTCACAGATTATATATGTCACAAATATCTCTATGGTTTATCTTTCTAATATATTTATAGTGCCATTTAATGGCATAACTTTTAATTATATAAAGTGACCAATTTTATCAATCTTTTATGGTTAGCATTGTTTGTATCTTATTTTAAAAACATTTAACCTGTTCTGAGGTCACTAATATATATCCTCCTGGGTTAGCTTCTGTTAGCTTTGAGATAAGTTCCTTAATCAACCTAGAATTGATTGATGTATGGTTTGTGGTAAGGAATTCTATACTATTTTTTTCCATATGTATAACTAATTGTCTAATACTTATTGAAGGGTCCATGATTTTTATGTTTTGCATGGCCATTTCTATCATATGTCATTTCAATATGCATACATCTGTTTCTGAGTTGTCAAATCTATTTTGCCAATCAACTGATCTAATACTGTTTTATTATTATTATTATTGTTGTTGTTTCATAGTAGATCATGCTCTTTATCAGAGAAAATACCTTCACTTTATTCCTCTTCCTCAGGAGTGTGTTGGCCATTTTCTTTTCCATTATTCATAAAAAAAAAAAATTAGAAAAAAAATGTCCAGCTTTCATTTCTGTGTGTAAGGTTCTCAGAAGGCTCCACTGTGTCCTAGTGACAAGTGAAAAGGTGAACAGACTGAACTGAAAATTTGGCAAGTCTTTTAGGATCCATAAATCAGGTAAAGCCATAGAGCAAACTGCTGCCCTCAAGATTAGAGAGACAAACAAGTGGGTATAGGGTATTGTGACTTACCAGAACAGACATGCAGGAGTGGAAATTGCTGTGAGAACCACTGCCCGGGCATGAAAACTTGATCCGTAAATAGTGAACTGCTGGAAGCTCCAAGGGACAACACATGTCAGAAAAAAAAAAAATCCCCTTCTACTTCAGCAGGGGGAAGGGAAAAGGAACCATTTTGAAATACCCCAGAGCTCTGTGCTCTTCTTAACAAAGTCTCCCCTTAGGAGAAAGTAGGAAAAACTAGACAATCAGAGCCCAGTTGACCTGGAGGAAGGGAAATACCCAACTACAGTCAATTCTAGCCTTCCATGTGGGAGAAGGGAAATACTAAATGAAAATAGAAATACACCTTATCAAATTTTTAAAAAGATTTTATTTATTTATGTGTGTGTGAGAGAGAGAGAGAAAGGAAGAGAGCAGGAACATGCAGGAGCAGAGGGAGCAGCAGGCAGAGGGAGAAGCAGGCTCCCCACTGAGCAGGAAGTCTGATGATTTGGGGTTCAGTACCAGGACCCTGGGATCATAACCTGAGCCAAAGGCAGATGCCAACTGCATCTGACTGACTGAGTCACCCAGGTGCCCCACCTTATCAAAATTTGTGAGATGTAATGAAAACAATGCTTAAAGGGAAATTTATACATTGAATGCATGTATGTTAAAGGAAGAAACATCTTTAAAAAAAAATCTAAGTTTCCACCATAGGAAGTAGAAAAAGAAGAGAAAATTAAATCCAAAATATACAGAAGAAAATAAATAATAGAATTAGAGCAGAAATCAATAGTGAAAAGAAATAAACCTAAAAGCTAGTTCTTTGAAAAATCAGTAAAATCAATAAGCATTTACCCAGGCTAATTAAGAAAAAAGTGGGGAGTGTTGGAGGTGAGAGAGAAAGGTAAGGAGAGTTTGGGAGAAAGAGAGAAAGGAGACTAAACTGCTAATATCAGAAATGAAAGAGGAGACATTACTACCAACCCAATGGACATTAAAAGGATAATAAAAGACTACTATAAACAGCTCTATGTCCACATATTTTATAGCCTACATGAAATGGGTGAATTTCTTGAAATTCACACAAAACTCACACAAGAAAAATAGACAGCCTGAGTAGATCTATATCTATTAAAGGAATTGGATAGATAATTAATAACCTTCAAAACCAGAAAACGACAGACCCAGAAGGGTCCACTGGTAAATTCTGCCAAACATTTTAAGGACGAAATTATGCCAGTTCTCTACAGTCTCTTTCAGAGTATGCAAGCAGAGGGAATACTTCTTAAGTCACTCTATGAGGCCAAAGTTATCCTAATGCCAAAATCAAAGACATTACAAGAAAAGGAAAACTAAAGATCAATATCTCTCAGGAGCATAGATGCAGAAATTCTCAACAAAAGATTAGCAAGTCAGATCCAACAATGTATAGAAAGAATTATGCACCATGACCAAGTGGCATTTATCCCAGGTGTGCAAGGCTGGTTTAACATTTGAAAATCAATTAATGCAATCCATCACATCAATAGGCTATAGACAAAACCTACATGATTATATCAATAGAGTCAGAAAAAGCCTTTGACAAAATCTAACACCCATTCATGAAAAAGAGAGAGAGAGAGAGAGAGAGAGATTCACAGTGAAGTAGAAGAAAGTCCCTCAATTTGGTACAGAATATTACACAAAAATCTTGAGCTAGCATGATACTTACTAGCAGGAAACTTGAATCTTTCCTACAAAGACCAGACACAAGGCAGGGATGTCCCCTCTCACCGCTCATTTTCAACATTGTGTTGGAAGTCCTAGCCAATGCAATTAAAAAAGAAAAGGAAGAGGGGCCTCTGGGTGGCTCAGTCATTAAGTGTCTGCCTTCAGCTCAAGTCATGATCCCAGGATCCTGGGATTGAGACCAGCATTGGGCTCCCTGCTCAGGGGGAAGCCTGCTTCTCCCTCTCCCACCACTCCCTGTTTGTGTTCCCTCTCTTCTCTCTGTGTCTGTCAATTAAATGAATAAGATCTTAAAAAAAAGAAAAGAAAAGAAAAGAAAAGGTAGTAAATGGTATAACGATTGGGAAGAAAGAAAGAAAACTGTCTTTCTTCATAGATGACATGATAATTTATGTAGAAAATCTAAAAGAATTAACAATAACAGAAGCTCCTGGAACTAATTAGTGATTAGAGCACATTTGCTGAATTCAAGGTTAATATGCAAAAATCAACTGCTTTCCTATGTACCAACAATGAACAAATAGAATTTTGAATTCAAAAGAAAACCGTTTACATTAGCATTCAAAATATGAAATATTTAGGTCTAAATCTAACACAATATGTTCAAGGTCTATACATAGAAAACTACAAACTCCAATGAATGAAATCAAAGAAGAACTAAATGGATATTTTTAATCATGGATGGGAAGATTCAGTTTATCTAAAGATACCAGTTGATCTATAGATTCAGTGCAATCCCAATCAAAATTCTAAGAAGTTATTTTGTGGGTATCAACAGAGTGATTCTAAAGTTTATAGGAGAGACAAAAGACCAAGAATAGCCAACATAATATTGATAGAAAAAAAGTTGGAGGACTGAAGCTATCCAACTTTAAGATTTACTATAAAGCTGCAGCAATGAAGACAGTGTGATATTGGTGAAAGAATAGAGAAGTAGACCAATGGAACAGAGTAAAGAGCTCAGAAACTGACACAAATAAATATAATCAATTGATCTTTGTTAAAGGGACAGAGTCAATACAATGGAGCCAAGTAGTCTTTTCAGCAAATGTTGTTGTAATAATTGGAAATCCACATGCAAAAAACTAAATATAGATACAGACCTTCCATCTTTCACAAAACTTAGCTGCAAATGGATCATAGATCTAAGTGTAAAACACAAAACCATAAAACTAGAAGATGACACAGGAGAAAACTTAGATGAACCTGGGGTATGGATATAATCTTTTAGATACAACAACGAAGGCATGCTCTATGAAAGAAATAATTGATAAGTTGGACTTCATTAAAATTAAAAACTTCTGTTCTGCAAAAGACAACATCAAAAGAATGAAAAAACAAGCCAAAGACTAGGAGAAAATATTTGCTAAAGACACAACTGATAAAGGATTGTTATCCAAAATACACAAAGGACTCTTAAAACTCAACAACAACAATAGCAAAAAAAGTAGATTAAAAAGTGGGCCAAAGACCTTAACAGACACTTCAATAAAACGATACACAGATGCCAAATAATCATATGAAAAGATGATGTATATCATATGTCATCAGGGAAATGCACATTAAACATCTATGCAGTGCCACTGTATATTTACTAAAATGGTCAAAATCTAGAACACTGACACCACCAAAAGCTGGTGAGGCTGTGGAGCAATAGGAACTGTCATTCATTGGTAGTGGGAATGCAAAATGGTACATTTTGCAAGACAGTTTTGCAGTTACTAGAAAAACTAAATGTAATCTTACCATACAATCCAACAATCATGCTCCTTGATAGTTACTTAAAGGAGTTGAAAACGTTTATCTACCAGACCTGCACCTGAATATTTATAGGAGCTTTATTCATAATTAATAAAATTTGGAAGCAGCTAAGATGTCCTTCAGGAGGTGAATGTATAAATAAATTGTGGTACAGTTGGACAATGGAAAATTATTCAGTACTAAAAAGAAAGGTGCTATCAAGCCATGAAAAGACCTGGAGGAAACTTAAATGCCTATAACTAAGTAAAAGCAGTCAATTTGAAAAAGTTACATCCTGTCTGATTCCAACTGTCCTATATGACATTCTGAAAAAGACAAATCTATGGGAGAAAGTAAAAGATCAATGGTTGCCATGGATTGGAGTGTAGGGGAGGAAAAAATAGGAAGAACACAGAGGATCATGTTTAGAGTCATGAAGTATTCTGTATGATACTTTAATGATGGATACATATCATTATATATTTATCCAAACCTACAGAATTTGTGACACCATGAGTAATTATGATGTGTCATTGTAGGTTCGGCAGTTGTAACAAAAATTACACTGTGGCGGAAAATGTTGATAATGGTGGAAACTCTGCATCTGTGAGGGAAGAGGATATATGGGAATTCTCAGTACCTCCTCCCCATAGTTTTGCTTTGGATCTAAAACTGCTGGAAAAAAAATAAGTTTTTGTATTAAAAAAAGAAAAAAAAATGACTTGAGACATCCACTTTGATGAGGACAGTTGATTTGGACTCTTTAGCTTTGTCCAAGGCCTCTGGCTAAATCTAGGAATCTCAGATTCATCTTTGTCTTGTTAATGGCCCAGGATTTGGAGTAATGATTTTAGCATTTGCCTTTAGGGTATCTGTGGCTTCCTCCCTTCGAGTTTCAGCAAACTTTTTAAACATTTTAGTTTCTTTTTTTTTTAATAATTTTTTAAATTTTTTATAAACATATAAAGTATTTTTATCCCCAGGGGTACATGTCTGTGAATCGCCAGGTTTACACACTTCACAGCACTAACCATAGCACATACCCTCCCCAATGTCCATTACCCCACCCCCCTTTCCCGACCCCCTCCCCCCAGCAACCCTCAGTTTGTTTTGTGAGATTAAGAGTCACTTATGGTTTGTCTCCCT